>JAMKYM010000325.1:0-183784 GCA_026541065.1 Canavalia ensiformis | reverse complement strand
CATTTGGTGTTGGGACCGGTTCTTGAGTGCACGTAACTAAAGGCCTTGGACGACAGGAAGGCCTCGTTAAGCATATTCACCTCGAATTCCACTTCTAAAAATTCTTGGGCCCTCCATGATTTGGCAAGTTATTTCCTACATTAGGGGTGTCCTTCTCAAAGTTCAGCCATTTAGCATTTATCAAGTTCTGAACCTTGTGCTTTAACCCTTGACAATTTTCAGTGGAATGTCCCACAGCCCCAGCATGATAATCACATTTAGTAGCTGGGTCATACCACTTGGGAAATGGCGGCTCTAAAGGCTTCATAGGACATGGTGTAATTAATGAGTTTTGTATTAGGCAGGGTAAAAGCTCAGTATAGGTCATAGGAATCGGGTCAAAGTGTATAAATTTTCTTTCACTATTTGGCTTTCTTTGAGTTTGGTTAGTGTTTGGGCCAGGGTTTTGGTTCCAGGTTTTTTGTGGAGGTTGGGGTATGGTTGGTAGTGGTTGTGTCATGAATAGGGTTGTTTCTTGGGAAAGTTGTGGGGGTGTGTAAGGTGGTTGGTAGTTAGGTTGGGAGGTGGCCACTATCTGAGGGTATGGTGTGTACTGAGGGTGGTAAGGTACTTGGTAGCTAGGTGGTGTAGGTGCGGAGCGGTTTGGATCAAATGTGACATGGTGAGCCTCTCCTTCCTTCTTTTTCCAAGAATTGTTGGTTGGCTTCTTCATGTTTACATTGCCAACCGTGTTATGTACAATTCTTCCATGGCGCAAGCCGCTTTTAATTCGTTCTCCAATTAAAACCATATCGGAGAAATTGACCGAAACACTACCCACCATCTTATCATAAAATGGTGCAGGGAGAGTGTCCATAAACATCCCTATCATCTCTCTTTCGAATAGAGGAGGTTGAACTTGAGCTGCCAGTTCCCTCCATCGTTGAGCATATTCTTTAAAGGTCTCGTCTTCCTTCTTGATCATAGTTTGCAATTGAGACCGATCTGGTGCAATCTCTATATTATATTTGTATTGCCTAAGAAAGGCATATGCCAAATCCTTCCAAGATCGGACATGGGTGCGTTCCAACTGAGTATACCAGTTGGTTGCAGCTCCCGTGAGGCTATCTTGGAAGCAGTGGATCAGGAGCTTATCATCATGCGCATGCGAAGCCATCTTTCTACAGAACATTGTCAGATGACTTCGAGGGCATCCTATTCCTTTATATTTTTCAAACTCAGGCATCTTGAACTTGAGCAGGATTATCACGTCAGGGACTAGACACAAGTCAGAAGCGTCTACTAGTCCATAGCCACTGCCTTCAATGGCCCTGACTCTCTCTTCTAGGTGTTGCCATCTACCACTGAGAGGTGTCTCTTGACCAAGGGTATTTGGCCACTGTTCATTCACTGCTGGCCCAACTGTATGATGCCCACCGGGTCGGATTGTCTGGCCATAGGTGTTTGGTAGAGGGAAAGGTGGTTGTTGTGAGTTTAGTGGGTAGGTAGTCATGGGGATGGAATTGGTAGGATTCTCAAAGGTAGTAGTATTCATGTATGTATAGTTGGGATTAGTGTTTTGTGGGTAAGAAGCAGAAGGACTTGTATGTGGAGGATAAGCAATAGGATTTGCGTTGTAGGTGGTTGGTGGATTTGTATGTGGTGGGTAGGAGATAGGATTTGTATGGTAAATGGTTGATGGATTTATGTGTGGTGGTTAGGTAGTAGGATGGTTTGGGTATTGGGTGTGAGTGAGAGGATTTTCAGCAGTATTTGTAGGAACACCTTGTGCTGGCTGAGGGTTTTGACCAAACGAAGGTGCAAACCCAGGTGGTATCCCATAAGGAGGCCACTCGCGATCGGTAACCACCTGAACAGGGCTTGGTGTGTCGATTCACTGTTTTTCCGTCTCTAACCCCGAGAGGGTCATACTGCCATTCTTCTCTAGCGACTTCATGACTATTGCAGTGATCCCTCGGATTAGCAACCTCGTTTATGCGGCTCTTCATTTTGCGCTTCTAGCTCATTCATCATTTTGGTCTTTGAACGTGTGCTATAGGGATGCTGGGGAATGCGTGAATCCGCTATTTTGTTTTCTGTAAATTCAATATTTATTAATTAGTATTAAAGAAAACAATCTTAAATTTTAAAGCATAAATTAAATATTGGGGATTAGATATCTCGATAAATTTTGCTATTGAATGAGCGCGCTTGTTAGACGGAGTATGAAATGGAAATTAATGCAACATCAAGAATTGTAGAAAGAAGTAGATTCTTTATTCGTAATATTCACGGTACATCCTTTTCTTCTTTTTCAACTAGAGCAACATATCGGTTCATTCTCATGATTAACTCTTTACAAAAATGGATAAGTTCTTCGACTTCAGCCGGCGTATGGGGTGGATGTAGTGAAGCTTCTGCTCTTTTGAGCAACTGAGGGACTTCGGCGATAGCGGTATTAGCCAAGCTAGATAACCTCCCAAAACATCTAGTCCAATGATCCACTGTGTCTCGATACCACTTCATTTCATCTTGCAGATCACTTATCCCCCTTTGCTGCATCCTAATGACTTCAATGACATTCCATTTTTCCTCATTCACTTCATTTTCACATGCTGCTACAGTTCTCTATTTGTTGCTTTAACTCCTCTACCCGTTGGCGTAACTCATTCCTTTCATCGATCATTCAGTTTTTCTCCGCCAATTCTCTGTCCCTTTCTCCCAGAGCTTGATCTTTCTCCCGTCTAGTTTGGCGAATTCAGCTCCTCATCTGTTCAACAACATCCCTCATTCTCTGATTTTCTTGGAGGGCCGCATCTCTTTCTTGTGCTCTCAACCCCAGCTCTTTATTAGTAGCTTGAAGACTCACGTGGACCCTAGCTGCATGCTCTCGCTCAGACTTTTGCTGTTGACGAACTCCCTCCAAGGCGGCATCTTTTTCTTAGCCATCCTTCTTGAGTGCGGCAACTTCTTGTTGTGCTCTTAACAGCTCTTTTTCCAACCTGTTGTTTTTGATAGTCATGCTCTCCAATTTTGCCTTTAACTCTTTGACAGCCTCATCTTCGAACGTTTCAGGCATTGGTTGACTTCCTGAAGCTACAGTTTGTGGTTTGAAAGGTAACTTGATTTGTTGCACTCGCTCCCTTACCCATTGCCGGTACTCTTCCTTTCCCGCACAACTTCTGACTCCTAACTCTTTTCCTTTTCGGGTGACCACTTCCCAAGCTTCTCGTACCTTTCGAAGAGGTTCTGCGAAGTCCCCTTCGTAGTATATAATAATAGGAGTCAGTAACTCTTGGGCTGGAGGACTTCGAATAGGATAGGCTAACTGGCGTTGTCCCAGTAACCCCTTATTCCCATTAGAGGGACATTGGGGAAACCCTTGCAATGATAGATGATCGTTGTCCTTTGTTGCCAAGCCGGCTACCATCTAATCTTTTCTTCTGTCAACCCAGCCAAATGTTTTGCCCATTCTCTGCCTGTCATGCTCCTAATCTGGTAGCACAATAAATCTGAGATCGGACATTGGACTTTAACTTCCCTTTTGAACACATGTGCTGTAATCCAAATATAGAGTATTGGTAAGCAGCATGTTATCTTTCTCTTTTTCTTTCCATAGCAAAAATTCAGAGCATAGTAGGTGTCTGCCAGTAGGGCGGTAACCGGATTCTCAGACCTGTTTTTCTGAGATAAGAAAGCACCGATGGTCGGCATGTCAATGAAGTCATCAACTTGGGGAAATAACACTAAGCCATAAATGCCCAAGGCAAGTACATCCATGAAAACATCCCAGCTGTTATTATCTACCAGGTACTGCAGATAGTTCTCCAGGAATTCCCTTAAAAAACCCCTAGTATGATTTCTTTCTTGGAAATTGGTAATGAAGTGGTTTTCTTGCAGTCCTATAGATCGAGCTACCGCCCTAAAGGAAGCGCTATGCTCCACATGGTTGTATGGCTTACTTCCTTCTAGGGGCAAGCCTATGATCTGTTTGTATTCTTCCAACATCGGAGCCAACTGAAAATCTGCAAACGTAAAGCACCTCAGGGGAGGATCATAATATTGCACCTTCAGTATGTTTCCGTATCTCCTAACAAAGGCCATCTTTTGTATCGTCTGTAACTTTCTGGCAAAAGAGCTAAACTGGACAGGTCAGTCATCTTGGCCCCAATCCTTCTTTTCTTTATCGATTCTGATCCCACAGTAATTTCCATTTCACCTTCTTCGGATATTTAACCAGAATATGCTCCCCTTTAAAAAAGAAAAAAAACAGAAAGAAAAACCAACAAATAAAACGAGTCAGTTATATGAATAAATAATCCTATGCATGATAAAGAAGCAATGATGCATGGTACAAAGTATTTTGAAGGAATGTTGTTCCCTTGGAGCTTTTATCTTATTTCGTATTCTTGGTCCTTAAAAGCCCAGCGCCGACCCCCTTCTCTCTCTCCAGATCCTTCTTTCAGTTTCTTTTATTTCATTTTTTCATTTTCCTCCCCTCTTCTTCTTTTTTTTTCTCTCTCTCTCTTCTTTTTTTGTGTACTTTTATTCTTTTTCTCTTCGATTGTCTTCTTATCTTTTCCTTTGTTTTTTCCTCACTTTTTTTTTCTCTTTCTCTTTTTCATTTAACATACTTACTTTCTTAAAACATGTTTTAAACAATATTTTCATAAACCAATTATCAACATTATAACAGGAAAGTGCCCTTCGCAGGTCCTATTCCGAGGTTACCTGTCCTATGGATCTAGGATATCTAATTTTCTTCTCACTAAGGGTTAGCCATAAACCTATGGGATAACGGTTACTAGAGCCAAGTTCCAATTCTTAGTACTTACTGCAACCGTGGAGAACGCTACTGGTTACAGGGTACTAGGAAAGGACGCACTCTAGCTGGGATTTTCGTGATAGCCAAACAGGACGTGCATCCCAAGTGACACCACTAGATCCCTCTATTCCTGAGTTGCTCTCGGACCCGGGAGTAGGGCCCCTCTCATGTTCATAGGCATATATGCGGTGTGTGCGGAGGGCATACAAACCTCTTATAGCTGTTGGTGGTTTGAGTTACTTGCAATTGGGGAATTTGCAACAAGTACATATAGCAATTTAAAAATCATCTGTCCTAGGGTGGGATAGCAAATAATCAAATAAATACATGAGCAAATAAATAACACAAGGATCAATATAGCATGCACACTCAATCATAATCGGGCTTGACTCTCTAAAGTATCCCAGTGGAGTCGCCATCTGTCGTAACCGCAATTCCGACGAGACGACGAACTCGCTACAAATTTTAAAAGGATTTTAATTTTATAGTGGAGCCGCCACCAAATTTTATTTTAAGGGAACACATTTGGAAAAACCCTAACTTGAGGAAAAAATCTAGGTTCGGGAGTCGGTTACGAGTGAGGAGCAGGATCATGAACGTGCTTGCAAATTTAAAGCGATGGATTTGGAAATGAACGTGCTTGAGGAACACATTTAAAGCAACGTCCCTCAAGAAAGCGATGGATTTGGAAATGAACGTGCTTGCAAAATTCAAACCGTCGTATGCCGTGTTTGAATCTGCACAGATTAGAACACGTAACAGTAGAGAACGCTACAGGCCCATATTAGAACCCGTTGCATAATCTGAGGAAAATAAAATAAAATAAAAAAACAGACGTTTTGGAAAAAAGAAGAATTTTTAGAAAAATAGACGTGCTTGCATAATTCAAATCGTCGTAAACCGTATTTGAATTAATACGGATTAAAACACGTAACAGTAGAGAACGCTACTTGCCCTTACTATAACCCGTTTGCACAATCCGAGGAAAAAAAAATTAGACGTTTGGAAAAAGGAAGAATTTTTAGAAAAAAGGACGTGCTTGCATAATCCAAATTGTCGTAAACGTATTTGAATTAGCATGGATTAAAACACGTAATGATGAACAACGCTACTTGTCCGTATTAGAACTTTTTGCACAATCGAGGAAAATAAATAAAACAGACGTCTTGGAAAAAGGAAGAATTTTTAGAAAAAATAGACGTGCTTGCCTAATCCAAATAGTCGTAAGCTGAATTTGAATTAGCACGGATTAAAACACGTAACAGTAGAGAACGTTACTTGCCCGTATTAGAACCCGTTTGCACAATCTGAGGAAAATAAAAAAATAGACGTTTTGGAAAAAGGAAGAATTGTTTAGAAAAACAAACATGCTTGCATAATCCAAATCGCCGTTAGCAGATATTGAATTAGCACGGATTAAAACACGTATGATGAGAGAACGCTACTTGCCGTATTAGAACCCATTTGCACAATCTGAAGAAAATAAATAAAGCAGGCGTTTTGGAAAAAGGAAGAATTTTTAGAAAAAAGCAGGCGTGCTTGCATAATCCAAATCGTCAGTAGCGTTATTTGAATTAGCACGAATTAAAACATTGCACAATAAAAGTAGAAAGCGTTACTTGCCAGATAGAACCTGTTTTCACAATCGAGTAAAATAAAAAATAGGCGTTTGGAAAAAGGAAGAATTGTTTAGAAAAAACAAGCGTGCTTGCATAATTCAAATCGTCGTAGTCGTATTTGAATTAGCACTGATTAAAACACGTAGATGGAGAGAACTACTTGCCCAGTATTAGAACCCGTTTACTGTCGAGAAAATAAATAAAGCAGACGTTTTGGAAAAAGGAAGAATTTTGGAAAATAAATAAAGAAGACGTTAGGTGTCATTCACGAGTGAGGAGGTTACATCCCTCAAGAAAGCGATGGATTTGGAAATGAACGTGCTTTGCAAAATTCAAACCGTCATTATCTGTGTTTGAATCTGCCGAATTAGAACACGAACTTGATGAGAGAACGCTACAGGCCCATATTAGAACCCGTTGCATAATCTGAGGAAAATAAAATAAAATAAAAAAACAGACATTTTGGAAAAAAGAAGAATTTTTAGAAAAATAGACGTGCTTGCATAATTCAAATCGTCGTAAACCGTATTTGAATTAATACGGATTAAAACACGTAACAGTAGAGAACGCTACTTGCCCTTACTATAACCCCTTTGCACAATCGGAGGAAAAAAAAATAGACGTTTTGGAAAAAGGAAGAATTTTTTAGAAAAACAGACGTGCTTGCATAATCCAAATTGTCGTAAGCCGTATTTGAATTAGCATGGATTAAAACACGTAACAGTAGACAACGCTACTTGTCCGTATTAGAACCTGTTTGCACAATCTGAGGAAAATAAATAAAACAGACGTCTTGGAAAAAGGAAGAATTTTTAGAAAAAACAGACGTGCTTGCCTAATCCAAATAGTCGTAAGCCGAATTTGAATTAGCACGGATTAAAACACGTAACAGTAGAGAACGTTACTTGCCCGTATTAGAACCCGTTTGCACAATCTGAGGAAAATAAAAAAATAGACGTTTTGGAAAAAGGAAGAATTGTTTAGAAAAACAAACATGCTTGCATAATCCAAATCGTCGTAAGCCGTATTTGAATTAGCACGGATTAAAACACGTAACAGTAGAGAACGCTACTTGCCCGTATTAGAACTCGTTTGCACAATCTGAAGAAAATAAATAAAACAGACGTTTTGGAAAAAGGAAGAATTTTTAGAAAAAACAGACGTGCTTGCATAATCCAAATCGTCGTAAGCCGTATTTGAATTAGCACGGATTAAAACACGTAATAGTAGAGAACGTTACTTGCCCGTATTAGAACCCGTTTGCACAATCTAAGAAAAATAAATAAAAAAATAAAATAGACGTTTTTAAAAAGAGGTAGGGTTTTGAGAAATAATATTGGATAAGTAGGTTAAAAGAGCGTTTGAGGCCTACATTTATTAAAACCAGAATCCGTCTCAGGAAAGCGAATAGCATGAACTAACAGTGGTATACTTGCCAATATTTATTTTATATATGTATGTAGAGTCCATGACTCTTCTTCGATATTTCAAACTGTTGCCCTTTCCTTTTCATTATAGTAGCTGGTCAAGTGACCTTTAGACAAACTCCCTGTTAGAGTGAGTCCGCTGTTACGGCTTTTGTGTTAACCTGCTGTTTTTTTTTTTTGAATGAATGCTGAGCGGCTTAGTCCATATTAATGGGATATCAAGAGTTTAGAAATCAACTTCTGGCTTGCTGGCTCGTACCTGCATTGAATTAATCCTCTAACCCTACTGGTGCTAACAGGTGCAAGGCCTAGTGAATTAAATCTTGGATAAGATGAAGCCACAGCTACTGTGGCACTGCTAAGGATGTAGTTCCAACCCCTGTCGTCAAGTCAATTCTGAATACAGAGTGTGATTAATTCTAGTTACTAATTTGCAGCGGGTAGGTTAAGGAAAACGGGCAACTACTACTAGTGATCAGGATCTTATTCTGAAGAGAAAGTAAAGCTAATAATTGGGAACCACTTTTACTGTCACCTGCCATTTGATAAAGGTTCTAACAATGGCAAAATATATGACTGGTTCTAACCCCTATAGGTTTGGAAAGATTAATTCTGCTATGTATCAGAATTCTACCTATCAAACGCCACTCATCCCTAACTCGCCAACTCCTCTTCTTCAGAGCCAACTTTTGTTCTTGATTGTGGTTAAATTCTATCTTAGATGATGACTTGACCATGACGTATTTCAGGTTAGGGTTACACCTTGTGTTCTGGACCAACCTAGGAATCCATTTATGCCTGGATTGCTTGTTTGGATTTGTGATTGTGAAGTAGGGACTATCGCATAAATGGTTCAACCTTAGGAAATCAGGGGAACCTATTATGTGCATGTGGAGATAAGTTCACATTGAGGATACTGACCTGCCATAATATTCCCACTTACTGTTAATGTCGTGAACAGCTGATCCTAGGTTAATGGTGTTAGTGAACAGGGATCCTACTAAAGTCCTTAATGATTTTATGAACCTAACCCCCTATAAGTCCCTAGCATGGCAATGCATTTCGCTACTCTCAGCTTGGAAGCACCATTCTGTGCCTTAAATAGGAACTGCTACCATTCCCTTGACTGGCGTTCCTAATTCAAACCCTATAATGCTGCCAGGACAGTAATTCCTAAACAATCTTTGAATATCAGTAGCAAATGTCATTTGGCCTGGTAGACTCCAGTTCTGCTATTCCTAGGGACTGCACTTACCCAGAGTACTGACACAACACCATAACAGTGGTGTTATGTATGATCATAGGGATTTTCCTTAGTTCACCGAGACTCTTGCAAGTAGCACCAGTCTGGTTTTAACCAATCATGGAGCAAGCTATATTTGAGGGACATTTAGGTTCTGCCTAATAGCTTGAGGAGTGCCTATGTTTGGGAGTATGTTCAAAGCATTCCCAGGATTTAGAAACTGATACTGGTAGGGACTATTTTCATCCCAACCTTCGGACTAGAAACCTAAGCTTCTGGCTCACAAACCCCCTGAGTTCTAATTTAACCATTTGTAGCTTGGGCCAAGCCCTGATGTTCAGTCTATCCTCACTTGGTGTTTAACCAGTTTCAAAACTTTGGGTAGAACTCAATCTGATTTTTCTGTAGGCCCCCCCCCAAGTCTCAGCTGGTGTCTAGGATAGATCAACTTATTGTTTAGACTGGAACCTGATTACTGATTCTGATCTGGTTATGTGACTTGGCCAAATTACACAGGCTAGGTGCAATACTATGCTGTTGCTATTTTTAGGAGACTAGTGTTTAGGTGCTTAGGATCTCATTCTGTCTTCTGCAGTACTAATTTAATGATCATCCTGTTTTCCCTGATCTTCCCAAAAGATTGAGCTGACTCCTAATCTTTGTATGAAACAGAACTGTACTGATTCAACAATATGACCTTCCAACTTAAAGGAATATTGTAAACTAAAGCAAGTCTGAATGATTCAAGACCACCTTACTGCCCTCTTTGATACGCTGGTTGGTTATAAGACTTCAAGCCCCCTCTAAATGATTTAAAGGTTCAGGGACCTAATTAAAATTGCAATTAGCCTATACCAACAGACCTGTTACTATGACATTCTTTAGAAATTACAGACAGGAAATTACCATCTATA
Source organism: Canavalia ensiformis (assembly GCA_026541065.1). Lineage (NCBI taxonomy): Eukaryota > Viridiplantae > Streptophyta > Magnoliopsida > Fabales > Fabaceae > Canavalia > Canavalia ensiformis. The sequence continues at coordinate 173,777 of JAMKYM010000325.1, read as the reverse complement.
GCATTTTGCAAGTTAAAGTGAGGAGACTTGTGTTAGTGTTACTATGGCCAAAGGGACTAACAGGTAGGCAGAGACTAGGGATCCCTGAAGTAATTGTCAGACATACCAGTTATTTGTTCAGAGCAATTAACTTAGTTTGTCAGGAACTTCTGCACAGTACATAGTTCCTAAGCTTCTTTCTTCCCAAATCACTACCTATGGAAAGCATCCTGATCTGCCTAAGATTTATGGAGAAAATCCTGGTTTCTAAACCCAGGCTATAGGCTGAGCTCGGAAGTTATCCTCTCCTATCAAGACCAGATTTAATTTTGGGACCTAAGATCAAGTATAGGTGGCTGTTAATCTGAATCCCAACCTGAGTTGGATGACTACCTGCCTTTGATACTAACTGTATTAGCCATTTCCTCACCCCTGGTATCAATCCTCCTTAACCTGATATGGAATTTCAAACCAACATTCAGTCCTAAGTTTTGTTAAGGTGATCAAGAATTATATATTCATGACTAGGTACCATAATGAGATCAAGCATCTAAGGTCTGTCCTAACAGCAAAGCCTTTGAGTATCCCCTGCAGACCCTCATGTAAGGCTCCTAGACTTTCCTAATGTGTTCAATTCAGAAGCTGCAGAGGTTTGGCTACTTACAGCTTATGGCAAGGTCCTGTGGGTTCAGACAAACCTTTAGACTGGGAGCACCTCTTCTTATCCTATAATCCCATTCTATTCTGGGTACACTCTATTAGTAGTGGCTAATGTTACACTAGCACATCTGTACATTGCTGTGATTTTCCAGTGGAGCTTAAACAAGGACTAATAGCACACCTAGCACCCACCAAGGAGTCCCAAGCGAACCAGGATTAATAGAACCAAGTTCATGCTCTTTTAATCAAATCACCAACTGAGATATAAGGTACCTCTAGGCCATGATTTCAGCAGGGGTTGTTGTGTTAAGTGTATCAGGTTTATGAGGCTAACCTACTACTTAGTTACTTTTTGTATTGATAAACACTGAACCCTGACAGTTTGACAAATTCTTTTGCTTAAAACACCGGGGATACTATGATGAAAAGGCTATCAGAGATCTAATTTAGGAACACAATCCCTTGCTCCTGCTGGAGACCTAGACATCATCAACACTTCCCTATTTATCCCTGACCAAGGCCTAGCTCCGAGATAACAAACCTCGGCTTCTATGAAAAGTTGCAGTTTGTCAAGCTGCAGGTTCTACAAGTTAAATTGACCCCTTTTGGTTTAAAACAAACAACAGACTGTAACACGTATCAAGTACTATTACAACAGCAATCCTGTATTCCCAATGTTCCTACACTAATGTTGTACAAAGGAGATGTCTAGCTGGCTTTTAATAACAGTTCAAGGGCTGGTTTGACCCAATACTTAAACTGGCTAAGCACGAGGATAATGACCCAATCTCTGTGGGTACTGGAAGAGGGTCAAGGATAAAGGCTTCGGTTAGGGAACCTAATTTGATCCAGAGTCTGTCAGACTAGTACAAACTCAAAAGGCTAGCATGATATCAAGTTTTGTGGAGTCATCCAACCCAAAAGTAAACCTAAGGACCCTTTATTGACTCAGGAGCCCCCTTTACTTTTACTCTTTGTGTTTCCTAACGCCAAACCAAAACCTGCACAAACAAACTGGAACTCAAAAGAGAATAGGGCCCAAACTGCTAAACTGGATAAGGTCAATTTTGTTGCAATTGGTTCTCACTTGGTCACGTCTGTTCACCCTAGTGACAGGAACAGCATACCTGGTCTCTAGCTCTGGATGCAGTCCTAATCATTTATCTACTTTTAATTCAGACTGTAGTCATCTATATTGAATCATCATCTCCTAGACTCACTTGATTTTTATTCCCATTCAAACTTTTCTCATTAACTCACCGGTTCAAACAAAAAGACCTTTTGGGATTTACTTTACCCATGACTTATATCAAGTCCGGTTGAGGTGCCAAAAGTCTGCCTTTGGAAATATGTCCTTCCTCTTACCCTGACCAGGAGTTTCTCATTGAGGCCAAAACCAATTTGATTCGCCTACTGAAAACTCAATCAAATGACTCCTATTACTGTTGTTGTAGCAAATACAGAATAGTATGGCAGAGTACTTTGGAACACTAACTTGGCTGACTTTATCCATGAACACGGATCTTAACTAGGAGAAACTAAAAGGTTCATTAAGTACTCGACCTTAGTACCAACAGACTGTTATTGTAACTTGCCTCTACTGTACCCACCTGACAGTTAATCAAGAAAAAAAATCACAGAGCAAAGAATCGCCACATTCTTGCTTCCTAACAGATATTCATTCTTGTAATTGGGCAGTTAATGATTTGTAGGCCAATTGATTAGCAGAGGTAATAATCTATATCATGTATTTCCAACATTGAACCTTTCCAAACACAGTAAGATCAACATCATAAAGTTCAAAAATTAGTTTTTAACCTCAATCTTGCTCAACTATGGGAACATTACACAAACACAAGCCATTCAACCCATTTTGTCTATCCAAAGGTTCAAATCAACCAAGATTCTAAGCTTAAATCAGATGAAATCTTACAGATATAAGGGTGAAACGACGAACGTGAGCCTACATGTGATCGTCGAATAACGAAACTAAGGAAACTTAGTAACTTCAACTGGAAGGGAAGAACAAGAGCTCAATCGGCCGAAACCAAAATGAAGACCCATAAGAAGCGTAGAGACCCTCTTGTAACCAACACCAACTCCAGCAATTTCAACAGCTTTTTTTTGGAACTTAGAGGTTCGGGCAAAACTTCATGTACTGAGAGTAACTTTCAATTTTTGGTGCAAAAACTCCAGTAACCGTTCCCTTTTTTCCCAAATTCCTTTTATACCCCTAGCCTAACCATGGTGGTATTAACCTAACTGAAGTTAACTCCTAACTTTAGTCCAACTACCTTATAACTAACAACTAACTACCCTAACTAAATTTTGTTTTTTCAGTTTCAATATTCTTTATATAATTTGCTTATTATCTATTTACTTGTTTATTCATTTGTTGTGCCTCTTTTTTTCTTTTCTTTTGTTTAGTAAATTAATTAATTAAGGAAGGTTTTTATCCGGACAAGAATTGGTACTCACAGTCACTATTGGAGTCGACTAGACACAACTTTTCTCGACACGACGCTTCATCGCTTCACTCTACTCGACTCGACCGGACTCGGCTGGACTCGACTCGATTCAACTCATCCCAACTCGACTCGCCTCGACTCCACTTGACTTCGCTTGATTCGCCACAGCAGGAATCAACTGCGCTGACCTAAGTTGACTCGACTTTTCCAGAAACAACTGAACTTCGTCCAACTCAGCTTGACTCGTCTCATCGGAGTTCGACGCAACTCTGCTCAGCTCGACTTTCAACTTGACTACACTCTGGTCCACTCCCCTCGAGTTTCCTCGACGTAACTCGTCACCATTGGAGTCGACTAGACACAACTTTTCTAGACACGACGCATCATCGCTTGACTCTGCTCTACTAGACCTGACTCGACTGGACCCGCCTCGTTCCGACTCATCCCAACTCGACTCTCCTCGACTCCACTCGACTCGCCACAGCACGATTCAACTGCGCTTGAAATGAGTTGACTCGACTTTTCAAGAATCTACTCAACTTCGCTCAACTCAGCTCGACACGACTCATCGGAGTTCTACGCAACTCAGCTCAACTCGACATTCAACTTGACTACACTCCAGTCGACTCCGCTCAACTTTCCTCGATGTGACTCGTCACTATTGGAGTCGACTAGACACAACTTTTCTCGACACGATGCTTCGTCGCTTCACTCTGCTCGACTCGACCCGACTCGGCTGGACTCGATTCGATTCGACTCATCCCAACTCAACTCGCCCCGACTCCACTTGACTTCGCTTGATTCGCCACAGCAGGATTAAACTGCCGACGGACTGAGTCGACTCTACTCTTCCAAAATCGATTGAACTTCGCCCAACTCAGCTCGACACGCCTCACCGGAGTTTGACCCAACTCTGCTCAGCTCGACTTTCAACTTGACTACACTTTGGTCCACTTCCCTCGAGTTTCCTCGACGTAACTCGTCACCATTGGAGTCGACTAGACACAACTTCTCTAGACACGCGCATCATCGCTTGACTCTGCTCTACTCGACTCCACTCGACTCGCCACAACACGATTGAACTGCGCTCGACTTGACTTGACTCGACTTTTCCAAAATCGACTCAGCTTCGCTCAACTCAGCTCGACTCGACTCACAGGAGTTCGTCGAACTCTGCTCAGCTTGACTTTCAACTTAACTACACTTTGGGCCAATCCCCTCGATTTTCCTCGACGTAACTCGTCACCATTGGAGTCAACTAGAAAGAACTTTTGTAGACACGACGCATCATCACTTGTCTCTGCTCTACTCGACCCGACTCAGCTGGACCCGACTAGTTTCGACTCATCCCAAGTCGACTCGCCACGACTCCACTCGACTCGCCACAACACAATTCTACTGCGCTGGACTAGAGTTGACTCGACTTTTCCAGAATCGACTCAACTTCGCTCAAGTCAGCTCGAACCGACTAATCGAAGTTCGACGCAGCTTTGCTCAGCTCGACATTAAACTTGACTACACTCCAGTCGACTCCGCTCAACTTTCCTCGACGCGACTCGTCACTATTGAGTTCGACTAGACACAACTTTTCTCCACACGACGCTTCATCGCTTCACTCTACTCGATTCGACCGGACTCGGCTGGACTCGACTCGATTCGACTCATACCAACTCAACTCGCCCCGACTACACTTGACTTCGCTTGATTTGCCACAGCAGGATTCAACTGCGATCGACCTGAGTCGACTCGACTCTTCCAGAATCGATCAACTTCGCCCTGGCTCGGCTAAGCCTCGACGGAGTTCGACGCAACTCTGCTCAGCTCGACTTTCAACTTGACTACACTCTGGTCCACTTCCCTCGAGTTTCCTCGACGCAACTCATCACCATTGGAGTCGACTAGACACAACTTCTCTAGACACGACGCATCATCGCTTGACTCTGCTATACTCGACTCCACTCGACTAGCCACAGCACGATACAACTGCGCTCGACTTGACATGACTCGACTTTTCCAGAATCGACTCCACTTCGCTCAACTCAGCTCGACTCGACTCATTGGAGTACGTCGCAAGTTTTCTCAGCTCGACTCCACTCAACTCGCCACAGCACGATTCAACTGCGCTCGACTTGAGTTGACTCGACTTTTCCAGAATCGACTCAACTTCGCTCAACTCAGCTCGACTCAACTCATTAGAGTTCGTCGCAACTCTGCTCAGCTCGACATTCAACTTGACTATACTCTAGTCGACTTCGCTCAACTTTCCTCGATGTGACTCGTCACTATTGAAGTCGACTAGACACAACTTCTCTCGACACGATGCTTCATCGCTTTACTCTGCTAGACTCGACAGGACTCGGCTGAACTCAGCTCGATTCGACTCATCCCAACTTGACTCGCCTCAACTCCACTTGACTTCGCTTGATTCGCCACGCGGATTCAACAAATTCGACACAGCTCATCGACTCTTCCAGAATCCACTGAACTTCGCTCAACTCAGCTCGACTCGACTCATCGAAGTTCGACGTAACTCTGTTCAGCTCGACTTTGAACTTGACTACACTTTTGGCCAATCCCCTTGAGTTTCCTCGACGTAACTCGTCACCATTGCAGTCGACTAGAAAGAACTTTTCTAGACACGACGCATCATCGCTTGACTCTGCTCTACTCGACCCGATTCAGCTGGACCCGACTCATTTCGACTCATCCAAACTCGACTCGCCTCCGACTCACTCGACTTGCCACAGGACGATTCAAGTGCGCTCGACTTGAGTTGATCGACTTTTCCAGAATCGACACAACCTCACTCAACTTAGCTCGACTCGACTCATCGGAGTTCGACGCAACTCTGCTCTGCTCGACATTCAACTTGACTACACTCTGGTCGACTCCGCTCGACTTTCCTCGACGTGACTCTTCACTATTGGAGTTGACTAGACACAAATTTTCCCGACACGACGCTTCATCGCTTCACTCTCCTCGACTCGACCCAACTCGGCTGGACTCGATTCGATTTGACTCATCCCAACCCGACTCGCCTCGACTCCACTTGACTTCGCTTGATTCGCCACAGCATGATTCAACTACGCTCGACCTGAGTCGACTCGACTCATCCACAATCGACTAAACTTTGCTCAAGTCAGCTCGACTCGACTCGTCGGAGTTCGATGGAACTCTGCTCAGCTCGAGTTTCAACTTGACTACACTCTGGTCCACCCCCCTTGAGTTTCCTCGACGTAACTCATCACCAATGGAGTCGACTAGACACAACTTTTCTATACACGACGCATCATGCTTGACTCTGCTTTACTCTACCCGACTCGGCTGGACCTGACTCGTTTCGACTCTTCCCAACTCGACTCGTCACAGCACGATTTTCAACTGCGCTCCACTTGAGTTGACTCGACCTTTCAAGAATCGACTCAAATTCGCTCAACTCAGCTCGACACGACTCAACGGAGTTCGACGCAGCTCTGCTCAGCTCAACATTCAACTTGACTACACTCCGGTCGGCTCCGCTTAACTTTCCTCGACTTGACTCGTAACTATTGGTGTCGACTAGACACAACTTTTCTCGACACAACGCTTCATCGCTTTACTCTGCTCGACTCGACTCGACTTGGCTGGACTCGACTTGATTCGACGCATCCCAACTTGACTCGCCTCAACTCCACTTGACTTCGCTTGATTCGCCACAGCAGGATTCAACTGCGCTTGAACTGAGTCGACTCGACTTTTCCAGAATCGACTCAACTTCCCTCATCTCAGCTCGACTCGACTCATTGGACTTCGACGCAACTCTGCTCAGCTCGACTTTCAACCTGACTACACTCTAATCCACTCCCCTCGAGTTACCTCGTCGTAACCCGTCACCATTGGAGTCGACTAGACACAACTTGTCTAGACACGACGCATCATCGCTTGACTCTGCGTTACTCGACTCGACTCGGCTAGATCCGAATCGCTTCGACTCATCCCAACTGCACTCGCCTCTACTCCACTTGGCTCGCCTCAAAACGATTCAACTGCGCTCGACTTGAGTTGACTCGACTTTTCCAGAATCAACTCAACTTCGCTCAACTCAGCTCGACTCAACTCATCGGAGTTCGACGCAACTCCGCTCAGCAAGACTTTTAACTTGACTACACTTTGGGCCACTCCCATCCAGTTTCCTCGACGTAACTCGTCACCATTGGAATAAACTAGAAACAACTTTTCTAGACACGACGCATCATCGCTTGTCTCTGTTCTCCTCGACCCGACTCGGCTAGACCCTACTTGTTTCGACTCATCCCAACTCCACTCACCTCGATTCCACTCGACTCGCCACAGCCCAATTCTCTGCCCCTCGACTTTCCAGAATCGACTCAACTTCGCTCAAGTTAGCTCGAATCGACTCATCGTAGTTTGACGCAGCTCTGCTCAGCTCGACATTCAACTTGACTACACTCCGGTCGACTCCGCTCAACTTTCCTCGACGTGACTCGTCACTATTGAAGTCGACTAGACACAACTTTTCTCGACACGACGCTTCATAGCTTCACCCTCCTCGACTCGACCTGACACGGCTGGACTCGACTCGATTCGACTCATCCCAACTCAACTCGCCCCGACTCCACTTGACTTCACTTGATTCGCCACAGCAGGATTCAACTTCAATCGACCTGAGTTGATGCGACTCTTCCAGAATCGACTGAACTTCACCTAACTCGGCTCGACTCGCCTCATCGTAGTTCGACGCAACTCTGCTCAACTCGACTTGCAACTTGACTACACTCTGGTCCACTCCCCTCGAGTTTCCTCGACGTAACTCGTCACCATTGGAGTCGACTGGACACAACTTTTGTAGACACGACGCATCATCGCTTGACTCGGCTTTACGCAACCCGACTCAGCTAGACACGACTCGATTCGACACATCCCAAATCGACTCGCCCTGACTCCACTTGACTTCGCTTGATTCGCCACGACAGTGTTCAACTGCGCTCGACCTAAGTCGACTCGACTTTTCCAGAATCGACTGAACTTCGCTCAACATAGCTCAACTCGACTCATCGGTGGTCGACGCAACTCTGCTCAGCTCGACTTTCAACTTGACTACACTCTGATCCACACCCCTCGAGTTTCCTCGACGTAACTCGTCACCATTGGAGTCGACTAGACACAACTTTTCTAGACACGACGCATCATCGCTTGACTCCGCTCTACTCGACATGACTCGGCTGGACCCGACTCGTTTCGTCTCATCCCAACTCGACTCGCCTCGACTCCACTCAACTCGCCACAACACCATTCAACTGTGCTCGACTTGAGTTGACTCGACTTTTCCAGAATCGCCTCAACTTCGCTCAAGTCAACTCGACTCGACTCATCGGAGTTCGATGCAACTTCGCTCAGCTCGAAATTCAATTTGACTACACTCCGGTCGAATACGCTCAACTTTCCTTGACGTGACTCGTCACTATTGGAGTCGACTAGACACAACTTTTCTCGACACGACGCTTCATCGGTTCACTCTGCTCGACTCGACCGGACTCGGCTAGACTCGACTAGATTCGACTCATCCCAACTCGACTCGCCCCGACTCCACTTGACATTGCTTGATTCGCCATAGTAGGATTCAACTGCGCTCGACCTGAGTCGACTCTACTCTTCCAGAATCGACTAAACTTCGCTCAACTCAGCTCGACTCGACTCATCGGAGTTCGACGCCACTCTGCTCAACTCGACTTTCAACTTGACTACACTTTGGTCCACTCCCCTCAAATTTCCTCGACGTAACTCGTCACCATTGCAGTCGACTAGACAAAACTTTTCTAGAAACGACGGATCAACACTTGACTCTGCTCTACTCGACCCGACACGGCTGGACCAGGCTCGTTCCGACTCATCCCACCTCGACTCGCCTCGACTCCACTCAACTCGCCACAACACGATTCAACTGCGCTCGACTTCAGTTGACTCAACTTTTCCAAAATCAACTGAACTTCGCTCAACTCAGCTCGACTCGACTCATCGGAGTTCGACGCAACTCTGCTCAGCTCGACATTCAACTTGACTACACTCCGGTCGATTCCGCTAAACTTTCCTCGACGTGACTCGTAACTATTGGAGTCAACTAGACACAATTTTTCTCGACACGACGCTTCATCGCTTCACTCTCCTCGACTCGACCAGACTCAGCTGGACTCGACTCGATTCGACTCATCCCAACATGACTCGCCTCAACTCCACTTCACTTCGCTTGATTCGCCATAGCAGGATTCAACTGCGCTCGACCTGAGTCGATTAGACTCTTCCATAATCGATTGAACTTCGCTCAACTCAGGTCGCCTCGACTCATCCGAGTTCGACGCAACTCAGCTTAGCTCGACATTCAACTTGACTACACTCTGGTCCACTCCCCTTGAGTTTCCTCGACGTAACTCGTCACCATTGGAGTCGACTTGACACAACTTTTGTAGACACGACGCATCATGGCTTGACTCGGCTTTACTCGACCCGACTCGGCTGGACCCGACTCGTTTGGACTCACCCAACTCGACTCGTCACAGCACGATTCAACTGCGCTCGACTTGAGTTGACTCGACTTTTCCAGAATCAACTCAACTGCGCTCAACTCAGCTCGACTCGACTCATCGGAGTTCGACGCAACTATGCTCAGCTCAACATTCAACTTGACTACACTCCGCACGACTTCGCTCAACTTTCCTCTACATGACTCGTCACTATTGGAATCGACTAGACACAACTTTTCTCGACACGACTCTTCATCGCTGACCTCGCTTGACTCGACTCCGACTCTGAATTCGGTGGACTCACTCGATTCGACTCATCGCAACCTGACTCGCCTCGACTCCATTTGACTTTGCTTGATTAGCCACAACACGATTCAACTGCGCTCGACCTAAGTCGACTCGACTGTTCTAGAATCGACTGATCTTCGCTCAACATAGCTTGACTCGACTCATTGGAGTTCGACGCAACTCTGCTCAGCTCGACTTTCAACTTGACTACAAAATGGCCCACTCCCCTCTAGTTTCCTCGACGTAACTCGTCACCATTGGAGTCGCCTAGACACACATTTTCTAGACACGACGCATCATCGCTAACTCCGCTCTACTCGACGTGACTCGGCTAGACCCGACTCGTTTCGAGTCATCCCAACTCGACTGGCCTCGACTCCAGCCGACTCTCCACAGCACGATTCAACTGTGCTCGACTTGAGTTGACTCGACTTTTCCAGAATCGACTCAACTTTGCTCAACTCAGCTCGACACGACTCATCGGAGTTCGACGCAGCTCTGCTCAGCTCGACATTCAACTTGACTACACTCCGGTCGACTCCGCTTAACTTTCCTCGTCCTAACTCGTAACTATTGGAGTCGACTAGACACAACTTTTCTCGACACGACGCTTCATCGCTTCACTCTTCTCGACTCAACCCGACTCGGCTGGACTCGACCGGATTTGACTCATCCCAACTTGACTCGCCTCAACTCTACTTGACTTCGCTTGATTCGCCTTAGCAGGACTCAACTACGCTCGACCTCAGTCGACTAGACTAATCCATAATCTACTGAACTTCGCTCAACTCAGCTCGACTCGACTCATCAGAGTTCGACCTAACTCTTCTCAGCTCGACATTCAACTTGACTACACTCTGGTCCACTCCCCTCGAGTTTCCTCGACGTAACTCGTCACCATTGGAGTCGACTAGACATAACTTTTGTAGACACGAGGCATCATCGCTTGACTTGGCTTTACTCGACCCGACTCGGCTGGACCCGACTCGTTTGGACTTATCCCAACTCGACTCGTCACAGCACGATTCAACTGCGCTCGACTTGAGTTGACTCGACTTTTCCAGAATCGACTCAACTACGCTCAACTCAGCTCGACTCGACTCATCGGAGTTCGATGCAACTATGCTCAGCTCGACATTCAACTTGACTACACTCCGCTCGACTTCGCTCTACTTTCCTCGACGTGACTCGTCACTATTGGAGCCGACTAGACACGACTTTTCTCGACACGACGCTTCATCGCTTGACTCGACCTAACTCAGCCGGACTCGACTCAATTTGTTTCATCCCAACCCGACTCGACTCAACTCCACTTGACTTTGCTTGATTCGCCACAGCAGGATTCAACTTCGCTCGACCGAAGTCGACTCGACTTTTCCAGAATCGATTGAACTTTGCTCAACTCAGCTCGACTCGACGAATCGGAGTTCGACGCAACTCTACTCAGCTTGACATTCAATTAGACTACACTCCGCTCGACTTCGCTCAAGTTTCCTAGACATGACTCGTCACTATTGGAGTCGACTAGACGCAACTTTTCTCGACACGACGCTTCATGCTTCACTCTGCTCGACTCGTCCCGACTCGGCTGGACTGGACACGATTCGACTTATCCCAACTTGACTTGCCTAAACTCCACTTGATTTCGCTTGATTCGCCATAGCAGGATTCAACTGCGCTCGACCTGAGTCGACTCGACTCTTCTAGAATCGACTGCACTTCGCTCAACAAAGCTCGACCTGACTCACCGGAGTTCGACGCAACTCTGCTCAGCTCAACTTTCAACCTGACTACACTCTGGTCCACTCCCCTCGAGTTTCCTCGACGTAACTCGTCACCATTAGAGTCGACTAGACACGACGCATCATCGCTTGGCTCTGCTTTACTCGACCCGACTCGGCTGTACCCGACTCGTTTCGAATCATCCCAACTCGACTCGCCACAGCACGATTCAACTGTGTTCGACTTGAATTGACTCTCCTTTTCCAGAATCGACTCAACTACGCTCAACTCAGCTCGACTAGACTCATCGGAGTTCGACGCAACTATGCTAAGCTCGAAATTCAACTTGACTACACTCCGCTCAACTTCGCTCAACTTTCCTCGACGTGACTCATCACTATTGGAGTCGACTAGACATAACTTCTCTCGACACGATGCTTCATCGCTTGACTATGTTTGACTCGACCCGACTCGGCTGGACTCGACTCGATTCGACTCATCCCAACCAGACTTGCCTCGACTCCATTTGACTTTTCTTGATTCACCACAGCACGATTCAACTGCGCTCGACCTAAGTCGACTCGACTTTTCCAGAATTGACTGATCTTCGCTCAACATAGCTTGACTCGACTCATCGGAGTTCGAGGCAACTCTGCTTAGCTCGACTTCAAGCGTCATAGCAGAGTTGCGTCGAACTGCGATTAGTCGAGTCGAGTTGGGATGAGTCGAGTAGAGTGTAGTGCATCCGAGTCGGGTCTAGTTAAGCAGAGTAAGGCGAAGAAGCGTCGTGTCAAGAAAAGTTGTGTCTAGTCGACTCTAACGGTGACGAGTCACGTCGAGGAAAGTCGAGCGGAGTCGATCAAAGTGTAGTCAAGTTGAAAGTCGAGCTGAGCACAGTTGCGTCGAACTGCGTTTAGTGGAGCCGAGTTGGGATGGGTCGAGAAGAGTGTAGTGCAGCTGAGTTGGGCCTAGTTGAGCAGAGTAAGGCGATGAAGCGTTGTGTCAAGAAAAGTTGTGTCTAGGCGACTCCAACGGTGACGAGTCACGTCGTGGAAAGTCGAGCGGAGTCGATAAAAGTGCGATCCAAGTTGAAAGTCGGAATGAAAGGTAGTTGCCCGTCGGCTGCGATTAGTCGAGTCGGATTGGGATGAGTCGAGTAGAGTGTAGTGCATCCGAGTCGGGTCTAGTTAAGCAGAGTAAGGCGAAGAAGTGTCGTGTCAAGAAAAGTTGTGTCTAGTCGACTCCAACGGTGACGAGTCACGTTGAGGAATGTCGAGCGGAGTCGATCATAGTGTGATGAAGTTGATAGTCGAGCTGAGCACAGTTGCGTCGAATTGTGATTAGTCGAGTCGTGTTGGGATGAGTCGAGTAGAGTGTAGTGCAGCTGAGTCGGATCTAGTTGAGCAGAGTAAGGCGATGAAGCGTTGTGTCAAGAAAAGTTTTGTCTAGTCGACTCCAACGGTGACGCGTCACAACGAGGAATGTCGAGCAAGGTCGATCACTCGCCCGGTTGATGTCGACTTCGACCCCAGACACCCGTTCCGGGGCCCGTTTGGGAGGTTTTGCGGCAACGCCAAGGATCGGAGCCGCCGGGTGAGGAAACCGACCGGCCGCGGTTCCGGGCCCGTCTCCGCCGCCGAGAAGGATTTGAGCCATCGAAACCATACGCGTGCGCGCCACCAAAAAGAACGACACGGCGACGCAAAAAGGAGGAGGTGCAACACGAGGACTTCCCAGGAGGTCACCCATCCCAGTACTACTCTAGCCCAAGCACGCTTAACTGCGGAGTTCTTATGGGATCCGGTTCATTGGTGCTGGTATGATCGCACCTGTCAAGTGTGGGCCGAACAACTGCTTTATGCCTTCGCAAGGCCGCCGCGCGCGCTTCAAACCATCATAACTTTCTGTCCGGGATGAATCTCAAGGCTCGGGAGGCGCCGCTGGAAAGCTCGTCCTGAGCCCACCGTCGTCCCAACCCGGGCTCACCCGGTTGATGTCGACCTCGACCCCAGAAACCGACTGACGCAAAAAGGAGGAGGTGCAACACGAGGACTTCCAAGGAGGTCACCCATCCCGAGACTTACTCTAGCCCAAGCACGCTTCACTGCGGAGTTCTGATGGGATCCGGTTCATTGGTGCTTCGTATGATCGCACTGGCCAGTGTGGCGCGAACAACGCACATGCCTTCGCAAGGCCGCGCGCGCGCTCAAACGATCCGCAACTTCGTCCGGGATGAATCTCGAAGGCCGGAGGCGTCGTTTGAAAGCTCGTCCCGAGCTCGCGCGCCGTCCCAACCACGGCTCGCCCGGTTGATGTCGACCTCGACCCCAGACACCCGTTCCGGGGCCCGTTTCGGAGGTTTTGCGGCAACGCCAAGGATCGGAGCCGCCGGGTGAGGAAACCGACCTGCCGCGGTCCCGGGCCCGTCTCCGCCGCCGAGAAGGATTTGAGCCATCGAAACCATACGTGTGCGCGCCACCAAAAGTACAACCCGACTGACGCAAAAAGGAGGAGGTGCAACACGAGGACTTCCCAGGAGGTCACCTATCCCAGTACTACTCTTGCCCAAGCACGCTTAACTGCGTAGTTCTGATGGGATCCGGTTCATTGGTGCTGGTATGATCACACCTGTCAAGTGTGGCGCGAACAACTGCTTTATGCCTTCGCAAGGCCGCCGCGCGCGCTTCAAAAGATTATAACTTTCTGTCCGGGATGAATCTCGAGGCCCGGGAGGCGCCGTTGGAAAGCTCGTCCTGAGCCCGCCGCCGTCCAAACCAGGGCTCGCCCGGTTGATCTCGACCTCGACCCCAGAAACCCGTTTCGGGGCCCGTTTAGGAGGTTTTGCGGCAACGCAAGGATCGGAGCCGCCGAGTGAGGAAACCAACCTGCCGCGGTCCTGGCCCTGTCTCCGCCGCCGAGAAGGATTTGAGCCATCGAAACCATACGCGTGCGCGCCACCAAAAGAACAACCCGACTGACGACAAAAGGAGGAGGTGCAACACGAGGACTTCCCGGAGGTCACCCATCCCGTCTCTACTCGCCCAAGCACGCTTAATCAAGGAGTTTTTGATGGGATCCGTGCATTAGTCTTTGGTATGATCGCATCTGTCAAGTGTGGCGCGATGAACTCCTTCATGCCTTTGCCGGGCCGCCGTGCGCGCTTCGAACGATCATAACTTTCTGTCCGGGATGAATCTCGAGGCCCGAGAGGCGCCGCTGGAAAGCTCGTCCTGAGCCCTCGTCGTCCCAACCGGGGCTCGCCCGGTTGATGTCGACCTCGACCCCGATGACACCCGTTCGGCGTTCGGAGGTTTTGCGGCAACGCCAAGGATCGGAGCCGCCGGGTGAGGAAACCGACCTGCCGCGGTCCCGGGCCCTTCTCCGCCGCCGAGAAGGATTTGAGCCATCGAAACCATACGTGTGCGTGCCACCAAAAGAACAACCCGACTGACGCAAAAAGGAGAAGGTGCAACACGAGGACTTCCCAGGATGTCACCCATCCCGAGTACTACTCTCGCCCAAGCACGCTTAATCGGAGTTCTGATGGGATCCGGTTCATTGGTGCTGGTATGATCGCACCTGTCAAGTGTGGCGCGAAGAACTGTTTTATGCCTTCGAAGGCCGCCGCGCGCGCCGACGCCTGGTCATAACTTTCATCCCGTGATGAATCTCGAGGCCCGGGAGGCTCCGATGGAAAGCTCGTCCTGAGCCCGCTGCCGTCCCAACCAGGTCTCGCCGGTTGATGTCGGCCTCGACCCAAACCGTTCCGGACCCGTTCGAGGTTTTGCGGCACGCCAAGGACGAAGCGCGAGTGAGAAACTGACCTGCGCGGTCCTGGCCTTGTCTCCGCCGCCGAGAAGGATTTGAGCCATCGAAACCATACGTGTGCGCGCCACCAAAAGAACAACCCGACTGACGACAATAGGAGGAGGTGCAACATGAGGACTTTCCA
This sequence comes from Canavalia ensiformis, assembly GCA_026541065.1. Classification (NCBI taxonomy): domain Eukaryota; kingdom Viridiplantae; phylum Streptophyta; class Magnoliopsida; order Fabales; family Fabaceae; genus Canavalia; species Canavalia ensiformis. Next base: position 158,190 of record JAMKYM010000325.1, on the reverse strand, counting down.
GGAGGTCACCCATCCCAGTACTACTCTCGCCCAAGCATGCTTAAGCTGCGGAGTTCGATGGGATCCGGTGCATTAGTCTTTGGTATGATCGCATCTGTCAAGTGTGGTGCGATGAACTGCTTCATGCCTTCGCAGGGCCGCCGTGCGCGCTTCGAACGATCATAACATTCTGTCCGGGATGAATCTCGAGGCCCGGGAGGCGACGCTAGAAAGCTCGTCCTGAGCCCGTCGCCGTCCCAACCAGGGCTCGCCCGGTTGATGTCGACCTCGACCCCAGACACCCGTTCCGCGGCCCGTTTCGGAGGTTTTGCGGCAACGCCAAGGATCGGAGCCGCCGGGTGAGGAAACCGACCTGCCGCGGTCCCGGGCCCTTCTCCGCCGCCGAGAAGGATTTGAGCCATCGAAACCATACGTGTGCGCGCCACCAAAAGAACAACCCGACTGACGCAAAAAGGAGAAGGTGCAACACGAGGACTTCCCAGGATGTCACCCATCCCAGTACTACTCTCGCCCAAGCACGCTTAACTGCGGAGTTCTGGTGGGATCCGTTCACTGGTGCCGGTGTATGATCGCACTTGTCAAGTGTGGCGCGAAGAACTACTTTATGCCTTCGAAGGCCGCCGTGCGCGCTTTTTACGATCATAACTTTCTGTCCGGGATGAATCTCGCGGCCCGGGAGGCGCCGCTGGAAAGCTCGTCCTGAGCCCGCCGCCGTCCCAACCAGAGCTTGCCCGGTTGATGTCGACCTCGACCCCAGAAACCCGTTCCGGGGCCCGTTTCAGAGGTTTTGCGGCAACGCTAAGGATCGGAGCCGCCAGGTGACGAAACCGACCGGCCGCGGTCCTGGACCCGTCTCTGCCGCCGAGAAGGTTTGAGCCATCGAAACCATACGCGTGCGCGCCACCAAAAGAACAACCCGACTGACGCAAAAAGGAGGAGGAGCAACACGAGGACTTCCCAGGATGTCACCCATCCCAAGATCTTTCTCGCCCAAGCACGCTTAATCGCGGAGTTCGATGGGATCCGGTCATTGTGCCGGTATGATCGCACCTGTCAAGTGTGGCGCGAAGAACTGTTTTATGCCTTCGAAGGCCGCCGCGCGCGCTTCAGACGGTCATAACTTTCTGTCCGGGATGAATCTCGAGGCCCGGGAGGCTCCGATGGAAAGCTCGTCCTGAGCCCGCTGCCGTCCCAACCAGGGCTCGCCCGGTTGATGTCGGCCTCGACCCCAAAACCCGTTCCGGGACCCGTTTCGGAGGTTTTGCGGCAACGCCAAGGATCGGAGCCGCCGAGTGAGGAAACTGACCTGCCGCGGTCCTGGCCCTGTCTCCGCCGCCGAGAAGGATTTGAGCCATCGAAACCGTACGTGTGCGCGCCACCAAAAGAACAACCCGACTGACGACAAAAGGAGGAGGTGCAACATGAGGACTTTCCAGGAGGTCACCCATCCCAGTACTACTCTCGCCCAAGCACGCTTAACTGCGGAGTTCTGATGGGATCCGGTGCATTAGTGCTGGTATGATCGCATCTGTCAAGTGTGGTGCGATGAACTGCTTCATGCCTTCGTAGGGCCGCCGTGCGCGCTTCGAACGATCATAACATTCGTCCGGGATGAATCTCGAGGCCCGGAGGCGACGCTAGAAAGCTCGTCCCCGAGCCCGTCGCCGTCCCAACCGAGGCTCGCCGGTTGATGTCGACCTCGACCCCAGACATCCGTTCGGGGCCCGTTTGAGGTTTTGCGGCAACGCCAAGGATCGAGCCGCCGGTCGAGGAAACCGACTGCCGCGGTCCGGGCCTTCCGCCTCGCCGAGAAGGATTTGAGCCATCGAAACCATACGTGTGCGCGCGCCACCAAAAGAACAACCCGATTGACGCAAAAAGGAGAAGGTGCAACACGAGACTTCCCAGAGATGTCACCCATCCCGCATTCTCTCGCCCAAGCACGCTTAACTGCGTAGTTCTGGTGGGATCCTGTTCATTGGTGCTGGTATGATCGCACCTGTCAAGTGTGGCGCGAAGAACTACTTTATGCCTCCGAAGGCCGCCGCGCGCGCTTTTTACGATCATAACTTTCTGTCCGGGATGAATCTCGCGGCCCGGGAGGCGCCGGCGGGAAAGCTCGTCCTGAGCCCGCCGCCGTCCCAACCAGAGCTTGCCCGGTTGATGTCGACCTCGACCCCAGAAACCCGTTCCGGGGCCCGTTTCAGAGGTTTTGCGGCAACGCCAAGGATCGGAGCCGCCAGGTGAGGAAACCGACCTGCCGCGGTCCTGGACCCGTCTCTGCCGCCGAGAAGGTTTGTGCCATCGAAACCATACGCGTGCGCGCCACCAAAAGAACAACCCGACCGACGCAAAAGGAGGAGGTGCAACACGAGGACTTCCCAGAGGTCACCCATCACGGTGCTACTCTCGCCAAGCACGCTTAACTACGGAGTTCGATGGAGTCCTAGTGCATTATCTTGGTATGATCGCACCCAAGTGTGTGGCGCGATCAATCGCTTTTCATGCTTCGGCCAGAAGGCCGCGCGCTTTCAAACGATCATAACTTTCTCCGGATGAATCTCGAGGCCCGGAGGCGCCGCGGAAAGCTTCGTCCCGAGCTCGCCGCCGTCCCAACCAGGCTCTCCACCTGATATCGACCTCGACCCCTAGAAACCCGTTCGGGGCCCGTTTGGAGGTTTTGATGGCAACGCCAAGGATCGGAGCCGCCGGTGAGGAAAACCGACTCGCCGCGGTCCCGGACCGTGTCCGCCCCGAGAAGGATTTGAGCCATCGAACCATACGCTGCGCGCCACCAAAAGAACAACCCGACTGACGCAAAAAGGAGGAGGTGCAACACGAGGACTTCCCAGAGGTCACCCATCCCGATTACTCTCGCCAAGCACGCTTAACTGAGTTCTCGATGGGATCCGGTTCATTGGTGCTTGGTATGATCGCACCCGTCAAGTGTGGCGCGAACAACCGCTTTATGCCTTTCGCAAAACCGCCGCGCGGCACTTCAACGATCATAACTTTCGTCCGGATGAATCTCGAGGCCCGGAGGTGCGCCGGAAAGCTCGTCCGAGTCCACGCTGCCCCCAACTCAGGGCTTGCCGGCTGAGGTCGACTCGACCATAGAATCCTGCTTCTGGGGCCTGCTGAGGTTTTCCGACAACGCCACGGATCGGAGCCTCCGGGTGAGGAAACGACCGCTTAGGGTCCCGGCCCGTCTCCGCCGAGAAGGATTTGAGCCATCGAAGCCGTACGCGTGCGTGCCACCAAAGAAACAACCCGACCGACGCAAAAGGAGGAGGTGCAACACGAGGACTTCCCGGGAGGTCACCCACCCCAGTACTACTCTCCCAAGCACGCTTAATCTGCGGAGTTCGATGGGATCCGGTGCATTAGTGCTGGTATGATCGCATCCGTCAAGTGTGGCGCGATGAACCGCTTCATGCCTTTGCTTGCCGGCCGCCGTGCGCGCTTAAAAATCATAATTTTCTGTCCGGATGAATCTCGAGGCCCGGAGGCGCCGCCGAGCTCATCCGAGCCGCGCCGTCCCAACCAGGGCTTGCCCGGTTTATGTCGACCTCGACCCCAGACACCCGTTCCGGGGCCCGTTTCAAAGGTTTTGCGGCAACGCCAAGGATCGGAGCCGCCGGGTGAGGAAACCGACTGCGCGGTCCCCCGGCCCGTCTCCGCCGCCGAAGGATTTGAGCGATCGAAACCATACGCGTGCGCGCCACCAAAAGAACAACCCGGCGACGCAAAAAGGAGGAGGCGCAACACGAGGACTTCCCAGGAGGTCACCCATCCCAGTACTACTCTCGCCCAAGCACGCTTAACTGCGGAGTTCTGATGGGATCCGGTTCATTGTTGCTGGCATGCTCGCACCGTCAAGTGTGGCGCGAACAACTTCTTTATGCCTTCGCAAGACAGCGCGCGCTTCGCACGATCATAACTTTCTGCGTCCGGATGAATCTCGAGGCCGGGAGGCGCCGCCGGAAAGCTCGTCCCGAGCCTCGCTGCCGTCCCAACCAGGGATCGCCCGGTTGATGTCGACCTCGACCCCGAAAACCCGTTCCGGGGCCGTTTGTGAGAGGTTTGCGGCAACGCCAAGGATCGGAGCCTCGGGTGAGGAAACCGGGATGCGCGGTCCGGATCTGTCTCCGCCGCCGAGAAGGATTTGAGCCATCGAAACCATACGTGTGCGCGCCACCAAAAGAACAACCCGACCGACGCAAAAAGGAGGAGGTGCAACACGAGACTTCCCAGAGGTCACCCATCCCGCATTTACTCGCCCAAGCACGCTTAACTGCGGGAGTTCTCGATGGAATCCGGTTCATTAGTGTTGGTATGATCGCACCTCGTCAAGTGTGGCGCGATCAACCGTTCATGCTTCGCAAGACGCCGTGCGCGCTTCAAACGATCATAACTTTCTGTCTGATAAATCTCGAGGCCCGGAGGCGCCGCCGGAAAGCTAGCTCCCCGAGCCGCCGCTGCCCCAACCCCTTCGCTCGGTTGATGTCGACCTCGACCCTAGACACCCGTTCCGGGGCCCGTTTCGGAGGTTTTGCGGCAACGCCAAGGATCAGAGCCGCCGAGTGAGGAAACCGACCTACCGCGGTCCCAGACTTGTCTCCGCCGCCGAAAAGGATTTGAGCCATCGAAACCATACGTGTGCGCCCACCAAAAGAACAACCCGACCGACGCAAAAAGAGGAGGTGCAACACGAGGACTTCCCAGGAGGTCACCCATCCCGATTACTACTTCGCCAAGCACGCTTAATCGCGGAGTTCGATGGAATCCGGTGCATTAGTGTTGGTATGATCGCACCTGTCAAGTGTGGTGCGATCAACTGGTTCATGCCTTCGCCGGGACGCCGTGCGCGCTTCGAACGATCATAACTTTCTGTCCGGGATAAATCTCGAGGCCCAGGAGGCGCCGAAAGCTCGTCCCGAGCCGCGCCGTCCCAACCTGGGCTCGCCTGGTTGATGTCGACCTCGACCTAGACACCTGTTCCGGCCTGTTGGAGGTTTTGCGCAACGCCAAGGATCGAGCCGCCGAGTGAGGAAACCGACCACTTGCGCGTCCCGGACTTGTCTCCGCCGCCTTAGAAGGATTTGAGCCATCGAAACCATACGTGTGCGCCCACCAAAAGAACAACCCCGACGGACGCAAAAAGGAGGAGGTGCAACACGAGGACTTCCCAGGAGGTCACCCATCCCAAGCATTACTCTCGCCAAGCACGCTTAACTGCGGAGTTCTAATGGAATCGGTGCATTAGTGCTGGTATGATCGCACCCGTCAAGTGTGGTGCGATCAATCGTTCTGTGCCTTCGCCGGGCCGCGCACGCTTCAAACGATCATAACTTTCTGTCCGGATGAATTCGAGGCCGGAGGCGCATCGGAGAGCTGTCCTCAGCCCGCCGCGTCCCAACCAGAGCTTCCCGGCCGATGACCTCGACCCTGACACCTGCTCCGGGGCCCGTTTCGAGGTTTTGCGCAACGCCAAGGATCGGAGTCGCCGGGTGAGGAAACCGACCGCGGTCCCGGCCTCGTCTCCGCCGCCGAGAAGGTTTGAGCCATCGACACCATACGTGTGCGCGCCAACAAAGAACAACCCGATCGACGCAAAAGGAGGAGGTGCAAACACGAGGACTTCCAGAGGTCACCCATCCCAAGATTTACTCTCGCCAAGCACGCTTAATCATGAATTCTCGATGGGATCCGGTGCATTGGTGCTTCATGATCGCATCCGCCAAGTGTGGTGCGATCAATCGCTTTATGCCTTCGCCGGGCCGCCGTGCGCGCTTCGAACGATCATAACTTTTTGTCCGGGATGAATCTCGAGGCCCGGAGGCGCCGCTGGAAAGCTCGTCCTGAGCCCGCCGCGATCCAACCAGGCTCGCCGGCCGAGCTCGACCTCGACCATAGAAACCGTTTTGGGGCCCGTTTCGAGGTTTTGCGCAACGCCAAGGATCGGAGCCGCCGGTGAGGAAACCGACCTGTCACGGTCCCGGCCCGTCTCCCCCGCCGAGAAGGATTTGAGCCATCGAAACCATACGTGTGCGCGCCACCAAAAAGAACCCCGACGGAAAAAGGAGGAGGTGCAACACGAGGACTTCCCAGGAGGTCACCCATCCCCTCGTACTACTTCGCCCAAGCACGCTTAATCTGCGGAGTTCTGATGGAATCCGGTGCATTAGTGTTGGTATGATCGCACCTGTCAAGTGTGGTGCGATAAACTTCATGCCTTCGCCGGGCGCCGTGCGCTTCGAACGATCATAACTTTCGTCCGGGATGAATGGAGGCCCGGAGGCGCCGGGCCGACGGCTCGTCCCCCGAGCCCGCCGCCGTCCCAACAAGAGCTTGCCCGGTTGATGTCGACCTCGACCCCAGACACCCATTCCGGGGCTCGTTTCGGAGGTTTTGCGGCAACGCCAACGATCGGAGCCGCCGACTGAGGAAGCCGACCTGCCGCCGTCCCGGGCCTGTCTCCGCCGCCGAGAAGGATTTGAGCCATCGAAACCATACGTGTGCGCGCCAACAAAAGAACAACCCGACTGACGCAAAAAGGAGGAGGTGCAACACGAGGACTTCCTGGAGGTCACCCATCCCAAGATTTACTCTCGCTCAAGCACGCTTAATCGCGGAGTTCGATGGAATCCGGTGCATTAGTGCTTGCATGATCGCACCCTGTCAAGTGTGGTGCGAACAACCGCTTTATGCTTCGCCGGCCGCCGTCAAACAATCATAACTTTCTGTTCGGATGAATCTCGAGGCCCGGAGGCGCCGCCTGAGAGCTCTCCCGAACCCGCCGTCCCAACCAGAGCTGCCTGGTTGATGTCGACCTCGACCCAGACACCCCGCCTGGGCCCGTTTCGGAGGTTTTGCGCAACGCCAAGGATCGGAGCGCGGTGAGGAAACCGACCTGCCGCGTCCCCGGCTGTCTCCGCCGCCGAGAAGGATTTGAGCCATCGAAACCATACGTGTGCACGCCAACAAAAGAACAACCCGACCGACGCAAAGGAGGAGGTGCAACACGAGGACTTCCCGAGGAGGTCACCCATCCCGCATTCACTTTCGCCCAAGCACGCTTAACTGCGGAATTCTGATGGGATCCGGTGCATTGGTGCTGGTATGATCGCATCTGTCAAGTGTGGTGCGATCAACTGCTTCATGCCTTCGCCGGGCCGCCGTGCGCGCTTCGAACGATCATAACTTTCTGTCCGGGATGAATCTCGAGGCCCGGAGGTGCCGCTGGAAAGCCGTCTGGAGCCCGCCGCCATCCTGCAACCGGGGCTCGCCCTGTCCGAGCTCGACCTCGACCATAGAAACCCGTTCGGACCCGTTGGAGGTTTGCGGCAACGCCAAGGATCGGAGCCGCGGTGAGGAAACCGACCTGTCACGGTCCTGGGCCCGTCTCCGCCGTCGAGAAGGATTTGAGCCATCGAAACCATACGTGTGCGCGCCACCAAAAGAACAACCCGACTGACGGAAAAAGGAGGAGGTGCAACACGAGGACTTCCGGAGGTCACCCATCCCAGCACTACTTCGCCCAAGCACGCTTAATCGCGGAGTTCGATGAATCCGTGCATTAGTCTTTGGTATGGATCGCACCCGTCATGTGTGGTGCGATAAATCGCTTCATGCCTTCGTCGGCCGCCGTGCGCGCTTGAACAATCATAACTTTCTGTCCGGATGAATCTCGAGGCCGGGAGCGCCGGAGAGCTCGTCCTCGAGCCCGCTCGTCCCAACCCGAGCTTGCCCTTGGTTGATGTCGACCTCGACCCCGGACACCGTTCCTGGGCCCGTTTCGGAGGTTTGCGGCAACGCCAAGGATCGGAGCCGCCGGGTGAGAAACCGACTGCTTTGTGGTCCTGGGCCGTCTCCCGCTCGCCGAAGGATTTGAGCCATCGAAACCATACGTGTGCGCGCCAACAAAGAACGACCCGATCGACGCAAAAGGAGGAGGTGCAACACGAGGACTTCCCAGGACGTCACCCATCCCAGTACTACTCTCACCCAAGCACACTTAACTGCGGAATTCTAATGGGATCCGGTTGCATTGGTGCTGGCATGATCGCATCGTCAAGTGTGGTGCGATCAATCCGCTTCATGCTCGCAAGGCCGCCGTGCGCGCCAACGATCATAACTTTCCGTCCGGGATGAATCTCGAGGCCCGCGAGGCGCCGCTGGAAGGCTCGTCCTGAGCCCGCCGCCATCCCAACCAGGGCTCGCCCGGTCGAGCTCGACCTCGACCATAGAAACCCGTTTCGGAGGTTTTGCGGCAACGCCAAGGATCGGAGCCGCCGGGTGAGGAAACCGACCTGTCACGGTCCCGGGCCCGTCTCCGCCGCCGAGAAGGATTTGAGCCATCGAAACCATACGTGTGCGCGCCACCAAAAGAACAACCCGATTGACGGAAAAAGGAGGAGGTGCAACACGAGGACTTCCCAGAGGTCACCCATCCTGTACTACTCGCGCCAAGCACGCTTAATCGCTGGAGTTCGATGGAATCCGGTGCATTAGTGCTGGTATGATCGCACCTGTCAAGTGTGGTGCGATAAACTGCTTCATGCCTTCGCCGGGCCGCCGTGCGCGCTTCGAACGATCATAACTTTCTGTCCGGGATGAATCTCGAGGCCCGGGAGGGGCCGCTGGAGAGCTCGTCCTGAGCCCGCCGCCGTCCCAACCAGAGCTTGCCCGGTTGATGTCGACCTCGACCCCAGACACCCGTTCCGGGGCCCGCTGGAGGTTTTGCGGCAACGCCAAAGACGGAGAGCCGCCGGTGAGGAAACCGACCTGCCGCGGACCCGGGCCTGTCTCCGCGCCCCCGAGAAGGATTTGAGCCATCGAAACCATACGTGTGCGCGCCAAGAAAAGAACAACCCGACCACGCAAAAAGGAGGTGCAACACGAGGACTTCCGGAGGTCACCCATCCCATTACTTTGTTCAAGCACGCTTAATCGAGGAGTTCGATGGGATCCGGTGCATTAGTGCTGGTATGATCGCACCCGCAAGTGTGGTGCGATCAAACTACTTCATGCTCTTCGCTCGGCCGCCCGTGCGAGCTTCGAACAATCATAACTTTTTGTCCGGGACGAATCTCGAGGCCCGGAGGCGCTCGTGGGAGAGCTCGTCCTCAGCCCGCCGCCGTCCCAACCAGAGCTTGCCCGTTGATGTCGACCTCGACCCTGGACACCGTTCCGGGCCCGTTTTGGGGCCGTTGGAGGTTTTGCGGCAACACCAAGGATCGGGAGTCGCGGGGAGGAAACCGACTGCCGCGGTCCGGACCGTCTGCCCCGCCGAGAAGGATTTGAGCCATCGAAACCATACGTGTGCGTGCCAACAAAAGAACAACCCGCCGACGCAAAAAGGAGGAGGTGCAACACGAGGACTTCCCAGAGGCCACCCATCCCGCACTACTTCGCCAAGCACGCTTAACCGCGGAATTTCGATGGGATCCGGTGCATTGGTCTTTGGTATGATCGCATCTTGTCAAGTGTGGTGCGATCAACCGCTTCATGCCTTCGCCGGCCGCCGTGCGCGCTTCGAACGATCATAACTTTTCGTCCGGATGAATCTCGAGGCCCGGAGGCGCGCCGGAAAGCTCGTCCTTAGCCGCCGTCCCAACCAGGACTCGCTGGTTGAGCTCGACCTCGACCATAGAAACCGTTTGGGGCCCGTTTCGGAGGTTTTGCGGCTGCGCGAGGATCGGAGCCGCGGGTGAGGAAACCGACTGTCGCGCGTCCAAGGCCCGTCTCCGCCGCCGAGAAGGATTTGAGCCATCGAAACCATACGTGTGCGCGCCACCAAAAGAACAACCCGACTGACGCAAAAAGGAGGAGGTGCAAGACGAGGACTTCCCAGGAGGACACCCATCCCAGTACTACTCTCGCCCAAGCACACTTAACTGCGTAGTTCTGATGGAATCCAGTGCATTAGTGCTGGTATGATCGCACCTGTCAAATGTGGTGCGATAAACTGCTTCATGCCTTCGCCGGGCCGCCGTGCGCGCTTCGAACGATCATAACTTTCTGGCCGTGCTGAATCTCGAGGCCCGGGAGGCGCCGCTGGAGAGCTCGTCTTGAGCCCGCCGCCGTCCCAACCAGAGCTTGCCCGGTTGATGTCGACCTCGACCCCAGACACCCGTTCCGGAGCCCGTTTCGGAGGTTTTGCGGCAACGCCAAGGATCGGAGCCGCCGGGTGAGGAAACCGACCTGCCGCGGTCCCGGGCCTATCTCCGCCGCCGAGAAGGATTTGAGCCATCGAAACCATACGTGTGCGCGCCAACAAAAGAACAACCCGACTGACGCAAAAAGGAGGAGGTGCAACACGAGGCCTTCCCAGGAGGTCACCCATCCCAGTACTACTCTCGCCCAAGCACGCTTAACTGCGGAATTCTGATGGGATCCGGTGCATTGGTGCTGGTATGATCGCATCTGTCAAGTGTGGCGCGATGAACTGCTTCATGCCTTCGCTAGGCCGCCGTGCGCGCTTCGAACGATCATAACTTTCTGTCCGGGATGAATCTCGAGGCCCGGGAGGCGCCGCTGGAAAGCTCGTCCCGAGCCCGCCGCCGTCCCAACCCGGCCTCGCCCGGTTGAGCTCGACCTCGACCATAGAAACCCGTTTCGGGGCCCGTTTCGGAGGTTTTGCGGCAACGCCAAGGATCGGAGCCGCCGGGTGAGGAAACCGACCTGTCGCGGTCCCGAGCCCCTCTCCGCCGCCGAGAAGGATTTGAGCCATCGAAACGATACGTGTGCGCGCCACCAAAAGAACAACCCGACTGACGCAAAAAGGAGGAGGTGCAACACGAGGACTTCTAAGGAGGTCACCCATCCTAGTAGTACTCTCGCCCAAGCACGCTTAACTGCGGAGTTCTGATGGAATCCGGTGCAATAGTGCTGGTATGATCGCACCTGTCAAGTGTGGTGCGATCAACTGCTTCATGCCTTCGTCGGGCCGCCGTGCGCGCTTCGAATGATCATAACTTTCTGTCCGGGATGAATATCGAGGCCCGGGAGGCGCTGCTGGAGAGCTCGTCCTGAGCCCGCCGCCGTCCCAACCAGACCTTGCCCGGTTGATGTCGACCTCGACCCCAGACACCCGTTCCGGGGCCTGTTTCGGAGGTTTTGCGGCAACGCCAAGGATCGGAGCCGCCGGCTGAGGAAACCGACCTGCGCGGTGACGGCCCGTCTCTCACTTGCCGAGAAGGATTTGAGCCATCGAAACCATACGTGTGCGCGCCAACAAAAGAACAACCCGACTGACGCAAAAAGGAGGAGGGGCAACACGAGGACTTCCTAGGAGGTCACCCATCAGAACTACTCTCTCCCAAGCACGCTTAATTGCGGAATTCTGATGGGATCCGGTGCATTGGTGCTGGTAGGATCGCATCTGTCAAGTGTGGCGCGATGAACTGCTTCATGCCTTCGCCGGGCCGCCGTGCGCGCTTTGAACGATCATAACTTTCTGTCCGGGATGAATCTCGAGGCCCGGGAGGCGCCGCTGGAGAGCTCGTCCTAAGCCCGCCGCCGTCCCAACCAGGGCTCGCTCGAATGAGCTCGAGCTCGACCATAGAAGCCCGTTTAGGGGCCCGTTTCGGAGGTTTTGCGGCAACGCCAAGGATCGGAGCCGCCGGGTGAGGAAATCGACCTGTCGCTGTCCCGGGCCCGTCTCCGCCGCCGAGAAGGATTTGAGCCATCGAAACCATACGTGTGCGCGCCACCAAAAGAACAACCCGACTGACGCAAAAAGGAGGAGGTGCAACACAAGGACTTCCCAGGAGGTCACCCATCCCAGTACTACTCTCGCCAAAGCATGCTTAATTGCGGAGTTCTGATGGAATCCGGTGCATTAGTGCTGGTATGATCGCACCTGTCAAGTGTGGTGCGATCAACTGCTTAATGCCTTCGCCAGGCCGCCGTGCGCGCTTCGAACGATCATAACTTTCTGTCTAGGATGAATCTCGAGGCCCGGGAGGCGCCGCTGGAGAGCTCGTCCTGAGCCCGCCGCCGTCCCAACCAGAGCTTGCCCGGTTGATGTCGACCTCGACCCCAGACACCCGTTCCGGGGCCCGTTTCGGAGGTTTTGCGGCAACGCCAAGGATCGGAGCCGCCGTGTCAGAAATCCGATTTGCCGCTGTCCCGGACCCGTCTCCGCCGCCGAGAAGGATTTGAGCCATCGAAACCATACGTGTGCGCGCCACCAAAAGAACAACCTGACTGACGCAAAAAGGAGGAGGTGCAACACGAGGACTTCCCAGGAGGTCACCCATCCCAGTACTACTCTCGCCCAAGCACGCTTAACTACGGAGTTCTGATGGAATCCGGTGCATTAGTGCTAGTATGATCGCACCTGTCAAGTGTGGTGCGATGAACTGGTTCATGCCTTCGCCGAGCCGCCGTGCGCGCTTCGAACGATCATAACTTTCTGTCCGGGATGAATCTCGAGGCCCGGGAGGCGCCGTTGGACAGCTCGTGCTGAGCCCGCCGCCGTCCCAACCAGGGCTCGCCCGGTTGAGCTCGACCTCGACCATAGAAACCCGTTTCGGGGCCCGTTTCGGAGGTTTTGCGGCAACGCCAAGGATCGGAGCCGCCGGGTGAGGAAACCGACCTGTCGCGGTCCCGAGCCCCTCTCCGCCGCCGAGAAGGATTTGAGCCATCGAAACGATACGTGTGCGCGCCACCAAAAGAACAACCCGACTGACGCAAAAAGGAGGAGGTGCAACACGAGGACTTCTAAGGAGGTCACCCATCCTAGTAGTACTCTCGCCCAAGCACGCTTAACTGCGGAGTTCTGATGGAATCCGGTGCAATAGTGCTGGTATGATCGCACCTGTATCAAGTGTGGTGCGATCAATCGCTTCATGCCTTCGTCGGGCCGCCGTGCGCTTCAAATGATCATAACTTTCTGTCGGGATGAATATCGAGGCCGGAGGCGCCTTCGGAAGCTCGTCCCGAGCCCGCCGCGTCCCAACCAGACCTTGCCGGTTGATGTCGACCTCGACCCCCAAAGAACACCGTTCGGGGCCGTTTCGGAGGAGGTTTTGCGGCAACGCCAAGGATCGAGCGCGGTGAGAAACCGACTGCCGCTACCGGCCTTGTCTCCGCCGCCGAGAAGGATTTGAGCCATCGAAACCATACGTGTGCGCGCCAACAAAAGAACAACCCGACGCAAAGAGGAGGGGCAACACGAGGACTTCCCGGAGGTCACCCATCCTGCTACTCTCTCCCAAGCACGCAATTGCGGAGTTCGATGGGATCCGGTGCATTGGTGCTGGTAGGATCGCATCCAAGTGTGGCGCGATGAATCGCTTCATGCCTTCGCCGGCCGCCGTGCGCGCTTTGAACGATCATAACTTTCTGTCCTGGATGAATCTCGAGGCCGGAGGCGCCGCCGAGAGCTGTCCCGAGCCCCGCCGTCCCAACCAGGGCTCGCTCGAATGAGCTCGAGCTCGACCAAAGAAGCCCGTTTAGGGGCCGTTGAGGTTTTGCGGCAACGCCAAGGATCGAGAGCCGCCGGGTGAGGAAACCGACCGTCGGCGGTCCCGGCCCGTCTCGCCGCGAGAAGGATTTGAGCCATCGAAACCATACGTGTGCGCGCCACCAAAAGAACAACCCGACTGACGCAAAAAGGAGGAGGTGCAACACGAGGACTTCCCAGGAGGTCACCCATCCCAGTACTACTCTCGCCAAAGCACGCTTAACTGCGGAGTTCTGATGGAATCCGTGCATTAGTCCGGTATGATCGCACTTTGTCAAGTGTGGTGCGATCAATCCCCATGCGAACACGTTCGCCACGCCGCCGTGCGCTCAAACGATCATAACTTTCTGTCTAGGATGAATCTCGAGGCCCGGGAGGCGCCGCTGAGAGCTCGTCCTGCCCGCCGCCGTCCCAACCAGCGCTTGCCGGGATGATGTCGACCTCGACCCCACACCCGTTCGGGGCCCGTTTGGAGGTTTTGCGGCAACGCCAAGGATCGAGCCGCCGTGTCGAAATCCGATTTGCTTGCTGTCCCGAACCCGCCCTCCGCCGCCGAAGGATTTGAGCCATCGAAACCATACGTGTGCGCGCCACCAAAAGAACAACCGACGACGCAAAAGGAGGAGGTGCAACACGAGGACTTCCCGAGAGGTCACCCATCCCAGACTACTTCGCCCAAGCACGCTTAACTCACGGAGTTCTGATGGAATCCGGTGCATTAGTGCTAGTATGATCGCACCCCAGTCAAGTGTGGTGCGATGAACTCGTTCATGCCTTCGCGAGCCGCCGTGCGCGCAACGATCATAACCTTGTCCGGGATGAATCTCGAGGCCCGGAGGCGCCGTTGGACAGCTCGTGCTGAGCCGCCGCCGTCCCAACCAGGGCTCGCCGGTTGATGTCGACCTCGACCATAGAAACCCGTTTCGGGCCCGTTTCGGAGGTTTTGCGGCAACGCCAAGGATCGGAGCCGCCGGGTGAGGAAACCGACATGTCATCCGAGCCTACTCCGCCGAGAAGGATTTGAGCCATCGAAACGGTACGTGTGCGCGCCACCAAAAGAACAAACCGACTAACGCAAAAAGGAGGAGGTGCAACACGAGGACTTCCCCGGGAGGTCACCCATCCCGCACTACTCTCGCCCCAAGCACGCTTAACTGCGGAGTTCGATGGAATCCGGTGCAATAGTGCCGGTATGATCGCACCGTGAGTGTGGTGCGATCAATCGTTTCATGCCTTCGTCGGGCCGCTGCGCGCTTCGAATGATCATAACTTTCGGTCCGGATGAATCTCGAGGCCCGGAGGCGCGCCGGAAAGCTCGTCCCGAGCCGCCGCCGTCCCAACCAGGCCTCGCCCGGTTGATGTCGACCTCGACCCAAACACCGTTCCAGGGCTTTTCGGAGGTTTTGCGGCAACGCCAAGGATCGGAGCCGCCGGCTGAGGAAACCGACCTCGTGCGGTACCGGGCTTGTCTCCGCCGCCGAGAAGGATTATAGCCATCGAAACCATACGTGTGCGCGCCACCAAAAGAACAACCTGACTGACGCAAAAAGGAGGAGGTGCAACACGAGGACTTCCCAGGAGGTCACCCATCCCAGTCTTACTCTCGCCCAAGCACGCTTAACTACGGAGTTCTGATGGAATCCGGTGCATTGGTGCTAGTATGATCGCACCTGTCAAGTATGGTGCGATCAACTAGTTCATTCCTTCGCAGAGCCGCCGTGCGCGCTTCGAACGTGATCATAACTTTCTCGTCCGATGAATCCGAGGCCCGGGAGGCGCCGTTGGACAGCTCCGTCCCGAGCCGCCGTCCCAACCAGGGCTTGCCGGTTGATGTCGACCTCCCAACCCCGTTCGGGCCGCTTCTTTTGTGGTAACGCCAAGGATCGATGCCGGGTGAGTAAATCGACCCTGCGACGGTCACCCGTGATGTCGACCTCGACCTAGACACCCGTTCGGGGTGCCCGGTTTCGGAGGTTTTGCGGCAACGCCAAGGATCGGAGCGCCGGGTGAGGAAACCGATCTGCCGCGGTCCCAGGCCTGTCTCCGCCGCCGAGAAGGATTTAAGCCATCGAAACCATACGTGTGCGCGCCACCAAAAGAACAACCCGACTGACGGAAAAAGGAGGAGGTGCAACACGAGGACTTCCCAGGAGGTCACCCATCCAAGTACTACTCTCGCCTAAGCACGCTTGATCGCGGGAGTTCGATGGGATCCGGTTCATTGGTGCTGGTATGATCGCACCTGTCAAGTGTGGCGGGAACAACTTCTTTATGCCTTCGCAAGGCCGCCGCGCGCGCTTCAGACGATCATAACTTTCTGTCCGGGATGAATCTCGAGGCCCGGGAGGCACCGCTGGAAAGCTCGTCCTGAGCCCGCCGCCGTCCCAACCCGGGCTCGCCCGGTTGATGTCGACCTCGACCCCAGAAACACGTTCCGCGGCCGTTTCGGAGGTTTGCGGCAACGCCAAGGATCGAAGCCTCCGGGTGAGGAAACCGACCTGCCGCGGTCCCGGACCCGTCTCCGCCGCCGAGAAGGATTTCAGCCATCGAAACCATACCTGTGTGCGCCACCAAAAGAACAACCCGACTGACGCAAAAAGGAGGAGGTGCAACACGAGGACTTCCCAGGAGGTCACCCATCCCGTACTACTTACTCGCCAAGCACGCTTAATCTGGGAGTTCGATGGAATCCGGTGCATTAGTGCTGGTATGATCGCACCTGTCAAATATGGTGCGATCAACTGCTTCATGCCTTCGTCGGGCCGCCGTGCGCGCTTCGAATGATCATAACTTTCTGTCCGGGATGAATCTCGAGGCCCGGGAGGCGCTGCTGGAGAGCTCGTCCTTAGCCCGCCGCCGTCCCAACCTGGGCTCGCCCGGTTGATGTCGACCTCGACCCCAGATACCCGTTCCGGGGCCCGTTTCGGAGGTTTTACGGCAACGCCAAGGATCGGAGCCGCCGGGTTAGGAAACCGACCTGCCGCAGTCCCGGACCCGTCTCTGCCGCCGAGAAGGATTTGAGCCATCGAAACCATACGTTGACGCAAAAAGGAGGAGGTGCAACACGAGGACTTCCCACGAGGTCACCCATCCCAGTACTACTCTCGCCCAAGCACGCTTAACTACGGAGTTCTGATGGAATCCGGTGCATTAGTGCTGGTATGATCGCACCTGTCAAGTGTGGTGCGATCAACCACGTTCATCCTTCGCCGGCCGCGTGCGTGCTTTCGACGATCATAACTTTCTGTCCCAGATGAATCTCGAGGCCCGGAGGCGCGCCGGGAAGCTGCCTGAGCCCGCCGCCGTCCCAACCAGGCTTGCTCGGTTGATGTCGACCCTCGACCCCAGACCCCGTCAAAAAGGGGCCGTTTCGAGGCTTTGCGAACGCCAAGGATCGGAGTCGCGGGGTGAGGAAACCGACCCGCCGGTCCTAGGCCCGTTCTGCCGCCGAGAAGGATTTGATCCATCGAAACCATACGTGTGCGCGCCACCAAAAGAACAACCCGACTAACGCAAAAAGGAGGAGGTGCAACACGAGGACTTCCCAGGAGGTCACCCATCCCAGTACTACTCTCGCCCAAGCACGCTTAATCTGCGAGTTCTGATGGAATCCGATGCATTAGTGCCAGTATGATCGCACCGTCAGGAACCGTGGCGCGATCAATCGCTTCATGCCTTCGCCGCCGCCGCCGTGCGAGCTTCGAACGATCATAACCTTTCGTCCGGATGAATCTCGAGGCCCGGAGACGCCGCTGAAAGGTTGTCTGAGGTCCCCATCCGCCGTCCCAACCAGGGGCTCGCGGAATCCGGTTGAAGTCGACCTCGCCCCGAAACCCGTTCGAGGGCCGTTTCATGGAGGTTTTGCTGCAACGCCAAGGATCGAGCGCGGTGAGGAAACCGACCTGCATCGGCCCCGGCCCGTCTCCGCCGCCGAGAAGGATTTGAGCCATCGAAACCATACGCGTGCGCGCCACCAAAAAGAACAACCCGACGACGAAAAGGAGGAGTGCAACACGAGGACTTCCCGAGGTCACCCATCCCGCTACTCTCGCCGCCAAGCACGCTTAATCGCGGAGTTCGATGATCCGGTGCATTAGTGCGGTATGATCGCATGCTTTGCAAGTGTGGCGCGATCAACTGCTTCATGCCTTCGCCGGGCCGCCGTGCGCGCTTCGAACGATCATAACTTTCTGTCCGGGATGAATCTCGAGGCTCGGAGGCGCCGCCGGAAAGCTCGTTTTGAGCCCGTCCCAACCAGGGCTCGCCAGTTGATGTCGACTCGACCCGTAGAAACCCGTCTCCGGGGCCCGTTTTGAGGTTTTGCGGCAACGCCAAGGATCGGAGCCGCCGGGTGAGGAAACCGACCTGCCGCGGTCCCGGGCCCGTCTCCGCCGCCGAGAAGGATTTGAGCCATCGAAACCATACGTGTGCGCGCCACCAAAAGAACAACCCGACTGACGCAAAAAGGAGGAGGTGCAACACGAGGACTTCCCAGGAGGTCACCCATCCCGCATACTACTCGCCCAAGCACGCTTAACTCGAGTTCGATGGGATCCGGTGCATTAGTGCCTGTATGATCGCAGCTGTCAAGTGTGGCGCGATGAACTACTTCATGCCTTCGCCAGGCCGCCGTGCGCGCTTCGAACGATCATAACTTTTTGTCCGGGATGAATCAGGAGGCCCGGGAGGCGCCGCTGGAAAGCTCGTCCTTAGCCCGCCGCCGTCCCAACTAGGGCTCGCCCGGTTGATGTCGACCTCAACCCCAGAAACCCGTTCCGGGGCCCGTTTCGAAGGTTTTGTGGCAACGCCAAGGATCGGAGCCGCTGGGTGAGGAAACCGACCTGCCGCGGTCCCGGGCCCGTCTCCGCCGCCGAGAAGGATTTGAGCCATCGAAACCATACGTGTGCGCGCCACCAAAAGAACAACCCGACTGACGCAAAAAGGAGGAGGTGCAACGCTTCACCCATCCGCGCCTAGTTCGAGTGGAATCCGGTGCATTAGTGCCGGTATGATCGCACTGTCAAGTGTGGCGCGATCAACCGTCATGCTTCAAGGCCGCCGTGCGCGCTTCGAACGATCATAATTTGTCCGGATGAATCTCGAGGCCCCCGGAGACGCCGCTGAAGCTTGTCCCAGCCGCCGCCGTCCCAACCAGGGCTCGCCTGGTTGATGTCGACCTCGACCCCGAAACCCGTTCGGGGCCCGTTTCGAGGTTTTGCGGCAACGCCAAGGATCGGAGCCGCCGGTGAGGAAACCGACCCGCCATGTCCCCGCCCGTCTCGCCGAGAAGGATTTGATCCATCGAAACCATACGTGTGCGCGCCACCAAAAGAACAACCCGACTGACGCAAAAAGGAGGAGGTGCAACACGAGGACTTCCCAGGAGGTCACCCATCCCAAGCATTTGCTCTCGCCCAAGCACGCTTAATCGCGGAGTTCGATGGAATCCGATGCATTAGTGCTGGTATGATCGCACCCGTCAAGTGTGGCGCGATCAATCGGTTCACGCCCCTTCGCCGCCGTAAGTGCGCGCTTCGAACGATCATAACTTTCGTCCGGGATGAATCTCGAGGCCGGAGACGCCGCCGGAAAGCTTGTCCCGAGCCCGCCGCCGTCCCAACCAGGGCTCGCCCGGTTGATGTCGACCTCGACCCTGAAACCTGCCGGGGCCCGTTTGAGGTTTTGCGCAACGCCAAGGATCGAGCGCCGGGTGAGGAAACCGACCCCTACCGCGTCCCGTGCCGCTCCGCCGCCGAGAAGGATTTTAGCCATCGAAACCATACGATGCGCACCACCAAAAGAACAACCCGACGCGTGAAAAAGGAGAGGTGCAACACGAGACTTCCCAGAGGTCACCCATCCCAAGATTACTTCCGCCAAGCACGCTTAATCAAGGAGTTCGATGGGATCCGGTGCATTAGTGCTGGTATGATCGCACCCTGTCAAGTGGCGCGATCAACCGCTTTATGCCTTCGCAAGGCCGCGGCGCGCTTCAAACGATCATAATTTTTGTCCGGATGAATCGAGGCCCGGAGGCGCCGCCGGAAAGCTTTCGTTTGAGCCGCCGCTGCCCCAACCAGGCTCGCCGGGTTGATGTCGACCTCGACCATAGAAACCCATCGTTCCGTTTGAGGTTTTGCGGCAACGCCAAGGATCGAGCCGCCGGTGAGGAAACCGACCTCGCCGCGGTCCCAGCCCGTGCTCGCCGCCGAGAAGGATTTGAGCCATCGAAACCATACGTGTGCGCGCCACCAAAAGAACAACCCGACCGACGCAAAAGGAGGAGGTGCAACACGAGACTTCCCAGAGGTCACCCATCCCAAGATTACTCTCGCCCAAGCACGCTAATCGCGAGTTCTCGATGGGATCCGGTGCATTGGTGCTGGTATGATCGCACCGTCGAAGTGTGGCGCGATGAACTACTTTATGCCTTCGCCGGGCCGCCGTGCGCGCTTCGAACGATCATAACTTTCTGTCCCGGATGAATTCGAGGCCGGGAGGCGCCGCCGGAAAGCTCGTCCCGAGCTCCGCCGCTCGTCCCAACCAGGGCTCGCCCTGGCCGAGGTCGACTCGACCCAAACCCGTTCGGGCCCGTTTCGGAGGTTTTGCGCAACGCCAAGGATCGAGCCGCCGGGTGAGAAACCGACCCTGCCGCAGGTCCCCAGCCCGTCTCCGCCGAGAAAGGATTTGAGCCATCGAAACCATACGCGTGTGCGCGCCACCAAAAGAACAACCCGATCGACGCAAAAAAGAGAGGAGGTGCAACACGAGGACTTCCCCAGAGGTCACCCATCCTAGTACTACTCGCCCAAGCACGCTTAACATGGAGTTCGATGATTGATCCGGTATGATCGCACCCGTCAAGTGTGGCGCGATCAACCGTTTCATGCCTTCGCCCAGGCCGCCGTGCGCGCTTCGAACGATCATAACTTTTTCTCATCTGGATGAATCGAGGCCCGGAGGCGCCGAAAGCTTGTCCCGAGCCCGCCGCCGTCCCAACCAGGGCTCGCCAGGTTGAGGTCGACCTCGACCCCGAGAAACCCGTTCCGGGCCCGTTTCGGAGGTTTTGCGGCAACGCCAAGGATCGGAGCCGCCGGGTGAGGAAACCGACCCGTCACGGTCCCGGCCCCGTCTCGCCGAGAAGGATTTGAGCCATCGAAACCATACGCGTGCGCGCCACCAAAAGAACAACCCGACCGACGCAAAAAGGAGGAGGTGCAACACGAGACTTCCCGAGGAGGTCACCCATCCCAAGACTTTCTCTCGCCCAAGCACGCTTAAATGCGGAGTTCGATGGGATCCGGTGCACAGGCCTGGTATGATCGCACCTTTCAAGTGTGGGCGCGATCAATCGCTTCATGCATTCGGCCGGGCGCCGTGCGCGCTCAAACGATCATAACTTTCGTCCAGATGAATCTCGAGGCCCTCGAGGCGCCCTTGCCGAAAGCTCGCCTGAGCCCGCCGCGCGTCCCAACCAGGGCTCGCCGTTTGATGTCGACCTCGACCATAGAAACCTGTTTTCGCTCCGTTTCTCTAGGTTTTGCGCAATGCCAAAGACGAGCGCCGGGTGAGGAAACCACCTCCGCGTCCCGCCGTCTCCGCCGAGAAAGGATTTGAGCCATCGAAACCATACGTGTGCGCGCCACCAAAAGAACAACCCGACCGATGCAAAAGGAGGAGGTGCAACACGAGGACTCTCCCGGAGGTCACCCATCCCGATTACTACTTCGCCCAAGCACGCTTTTTGACCGCGGGAGTTCCGATGGGATCCTGTGCATCGGCTGTATGATCGCACCGCAGTGTGGCGCGAATCAACGCTTTCATGCCTTCGCCAGGCCCGCCGTGCGCGCTTCGAACGATCATAACTTTCTGTCCGGATGAATCTCGAGGCCCGGGAGGCGCCGCTGGAAAGCTCGTCCTTAGCCCGCCGCCGTCCCAACCAGGGCTCGCCCGGTTGATGTCGACCTCGACCATAGAAACCCGTTTCGGCCCGCTTGAGGTTTTGCGCAACGCCAAGGATCGGAGCCACGGTGAGGAAACCGACTGCCGCGGTCCCGGGCCCGTCTCCGCCGAGAAGGATTTGAGCCATCGAAACCATACGTGTGCGCGCCACCAAAAGAACAACCCGACTGACGCAAAAAGGAGGAGGTGCAACACGAGGACTTCCCAGGAGGTCACCCATCCCAGTACTACTCTCGCCCAAGCACGCTTAACTGCGGAGTTCTGATGGGATCCGGTGCATTAGTGCTGGTATGATCGCACCTGTCAAGTGTGGCGCGATCAACTGCTTTATGCCTTCGGCGGGCCGCCGTGCGCGCTTCGAACGATCATAACTTTCTGTCCGGGATGAATCTCGAGGCCCGGGAGGCGCCGCTGGAAAGCTTCGTCCTAAGCTCCGCTGCCGCCCCAACCCAGGCCCGCCTTGGCTGAGATGTCGACTCGACCCCGAAACCCGCTCGGCCCGTTTTTGAGGTTTTGCGGCAACGCCAAGGACGGAGCCGCCGGTGAGGAAACCGACCCGCCGTCCCGGCCCGCTTCCGCCGCCGAGAAGGATTTGAGCCGTCGAAACCATACGTGCGTGCGCTTACCAAAAGAACAACCCGACCGACGAAAAAGGAGGAGGTGCAACACGAGGACTTCCTCAGAGGTCACCCATCCCAAGATACTCGCCAAGCACGCTTAATCATGAGTTCTGAATGGGGATCCTGTGCATTGGTGCTGGTATGATCGCACCGTCAAGTGTGGCGCGATCAACGCGGCTTCCTGCTTCGCAAGGCCGCCGTGCGCGCTCGAACGATCATAACTCTTCGTCCGGATGAATCTCGAGGCCCGGAGGCGCCGGCTGAAAGCTCGCCCCCGAGCCCGCCGCCGTCCCAACCAGGGCTCGCCTGCCGATGTCGACTCGACCATAGAAACCTGTTTCCGGCCCGTTCGAGGTTTTACAACGCCAAGGATCGGAGCTGCCAGGTGAGGAAACCGACCTGCCGCGGTCCCGGGCCCGTCTCCGCCGCCGAGAAGGATTTGAGCCATCGAAACCATACGCATGCGCGCCACCAAAAGAACAACCCGACTGACGCAAAAGGAGGAGGTGCAACACGAGGACTTCCCAGGAGGTCACCCATCCCAAGATTACTTCGCCCAAGCACGCTTAATCGCGGAGTTCGATGGATCCTGTGACATTAGTGCCGGGATGATCGCACCCGGAGGCGCGTGGCGCGATCAACACGGTTTCATGCCTTCGGGTACGGCCGGAGCCGTGCGCCGCTTCGAACGATCATAACTTTCTCCGTCCGGATGAATCTCGAGGGCCCGGAGGCGCCGCTGGAAAGCTCCCATCCCGTCATTCCGAGCCGACCATTCGCCCATTAGTGCATGATCAAAGAACAACCCGACCGACGCAGGAGGAGGTGCAACCAGGGCCATCGCCCTGGGACATTGATGTCGACCTCACCCGGGAAACCCATTCCGGCCCATTTTGGAGGTTTTGCGGCTAACGCCAAGGATCGGAGACGCCGGGAGGAAACCGACCGCCACGTCCCGGCCGCCTCCGCCGCCGAGAAGGATTTGAGCCATCGGAACCACGCGTGCGCGCCACCAAAAGAACAACCCGATCGACGCAAAAGGAGGAGGTGCAACACGAGGACTTCCCAGAGGTCACCCATCCCGCATTACTTCGCCCAAGCACGCTTAATCTGCGGAGTTCTGATGGATCCGGTGCATTAGTGCTGGTATGATCGCACCCGTCAAGTGTGGCGCGATCAACTACTTCATGCCTTCGCCGGCCGCCGTGCGCTTCGAACGATCATAACTTTCTCCCGGATGAATCTCGAGGCCCGGAGGCGCCGCTGGAAGCTCGTCCCGAGCCCGCCGTTCCCAACCGGGCTCGCCGGTTGATGTCGACTCGACCCCAGAAACCCGTTTTCGGGGCCCGTTTCGGAGGTTTTGAGGCAACGCCAAGGATCGGAGCCGCCAGTGAGGAAACCGACCGCGAGCGCCCCGTCTCCGCCGCCGAGAAGGATTTGAGCCATCGAAACCATACGCGTGCGCGCCACCAAAAGAACAACCCGATCGACGCAAAAAGGAGGAGGTGCAACACGAGGACTTCCCAGAGGTCACCCATCCTAAGATTACTACTACTCTCGCCCAAACACGCTAACTCAGCTGAGTTCGATGGGATCCGGTGCATTAGTGCCGGGTATGATCGCACCCGTCAAGTGTGGCGCGATCAATCGTTCATGCCTTCGCAGGCCGCCGTGCGCGCTTCAAACGATCATAACTTTCTTTCCGGATGAATCTCGAGGCGGGAGGCGCCGCTGGAAAGCTCGTCCCTCCGAGCCCGCCGTCCCAACCAGGGCTCGCCGGTTGATGTCGACCTCGACCCCGAGAAACCCGTTCCGGCCCGTTGAGGTTTTGCGGCAACGCCAAGGATCGGAGCCGCCGGGTGAGGAAACCGACCTGCCGCGGTCCCGGCCCGTCTCCGCGCCGAGAAGGATTTGAGCCATCGAAACCATACGTGTGCGCGCCACCAAAAGAACAACCCGATCGACGAAAAAGGAGGAGGTGCAACACGAGGACTTCCCAGAGGTCACCCATCCCAAGATTACTTCGCCCAAGCACGCTTAATCGCGGAGTTCGATGGGATCCGGTGCATTAGTGCTGCTGGTATGATCGCACCGTCAAGTGTGGCGCGATGAACTACTTCATGCCTTCGCTCGGCCGCCGTGCGCGTTTCGAACGATCATAACTTTTTCGTCCGGATGAATCTCGAGGCCCGGAGGCGCCGCCGGAAAGCTCGTCCCGAGCCCGCGCCGTCCCAACCAGGGGCTCGCCGGTTGAGGTCGACCTCGACCCTAGAAAACCCGTCGGCCCGTTTCGAGGTTTTAAGGCAACGCCAAGGATCGGAGCCGCCCGGTGAGGAAACCGACCTGCATGTCCCCGCCGCCCGTCTCCGCCGCCGAAGGATTTGAGCCATCGAAACCATACGCGTGCGCGCCACCAAAAGAACAACCCGACGCAAAAAGGAGGAGGTGCAACACGAGACTTCAGAGGTCACCCATCCCGATTACTCGCCCAAGCACGCTTGACTCATGGAGTTCGATGGGATCCGGTTCATTGGTGCTGGTATGATCGCACCCGCTGTGGGCACGAACAACCGCTTTATGCCTTCGCAAGGCCGTACGCGCTTCAAACGATCATAACTTTCTCGTCCCGGATGAATCTCGAGGCCGGGAGGCGCCGCTCGGAAAGCTCGTCCCCGAGCCCGCCGCGTCCCAACCAGGGCTCGCCCTGGCTGATGTCGACCTCGACCCCGAAACCCGTTTCGGGGCCCGTTTCGAGGTTTTGCGGCAACGCCTAAGGATCGGAGCCGCCGGGTGAGGAAACCGACCTGCCGCGGTCCCGGCCCGTCTCCGCCGCCGAGAAGGATTTGAGCCATCGAAACCATACGTGTGCGCGCCACCAAAAGAACAACCCGACTGACGCAAAAAGGAGGAGGTGCAACACGAGGACTTCCCAGGAGGTCACCCATCCCAAGACTACTCGCCCAAGCACGCTTAATCGGAGTTCTGATGGGATCCGGTTCATTAGTGCTGGTGCTGATCGCACTGCTCAAGTGTGGCGCGATCAACTGCTTTATGCCTTCGCAAGGCGCGCGCGCTTCAAACGATCATAACTTTCGTCCGGATGAATCTCGAGGCCCGGAGGCGCCGGCCGAAAGCTCGTCCCGAGCCCGCCGTCCAACCAGGGCTCGCCGGCTGAGGTCGACCTCGACCCCGAAACCCGTTCCGGCCCGTTTGAGGCTTTGCGCAACGCCAAGGATCAAAGCCGCTGCCGGGTGAGGAAACCGACCTGCCGTGGTCCAAGGCCCGCCTCCGCCGCCGAGAAGGATTTGAGCCATCGAAACCATACGCATGTGCGCGCCACCAAAAGAACAACCCGACTGACGCAAAAAGGAGGAGGTGCAACACGAGGACTTCCCAGAGGTCACCCATCCCAAGATTACTCTCGCCCAAGCACGCTTAATCGGAGTTCGATGGGATCCGGTTCATTAGTGCCGGTATGATCGCACCGTCAAGTGTGGCGCGAAAACCGCTTTATGCCTTCGCAAGGCCGCCGCGCGCGCTTCAAACGATCATAACTTTCTCGTCCGGATGAATCTCGAGGCCCGGAGGCGCCACCGGAAAGCTCGCCCCGAGCCCGCCGCCGTCCCAACCAGGGCTCGTCTGGTTGATGTCGACCTCGACCCCGAAACCCGCTCCGGGCCCGTTTCGAGGTTTTGCGGAACGCCAAGGATCGGAGCCGCCAGGTGAGGAAACCGACTGCCATGTCCCGGCCCGCCTCCGCCGCCGAGAAGGATTTGAGCCATCGAAACCATACGCGTGCGCACCAAAAGAACAACCCGACCGACGCAAAAAGGAGGAGGTGCAACACGAGGACTTCTCAGAGGTCACCCATCCCAAGACTACTCTCGCCCAAGCACGCTTTAATCGCGAGTTCTCGATGGGATCCGGTGCATTAGTGCTGGTATGATCGCACCTGTCAAGTGTGGCGCGATCAACTGCTTCATGCCTTCGCCGGGCCGCCGTGCGCGCTTCGAACGATCATAACTTTCTGTCCGGGATGAATCTCGAGGCCCGGGAGGCGCCACGGAAAGCTCGTGCCCCGAGCCCGCCGTCCCCAACCAGGGCCGCCCCTATTGATGTCGACCTCGACTCCTGGGAAACCCGGCTTCCGGGCCCGTTCCTAGGTTTTGCGGCAACGCCAAGATCGGAGCCGAGCCGGTGAGGAAACCGACCGACTGCGCATGTCCCCGGCCGTCTCCGCCCCCGCCAGAAGGATTTGAGCCATCGAAACCATACGCGTGCGCGCCACCAAAAGAACAACCCGACGACGCAAAAGGAGGAGGTGCGGCACGAGGACTTCCCAGAGGTCACCCATCCCAGTACTTCGCCCAAGCACGCTTAATCGGAGTTCGATGGGATCCGGTGCATTAGTGCTGGTATGATCGCACCTGTCAAGTGTGGCGCGATCAACTGCTTCATGCCTTCGCCGAGCCGCCGTGCGCGCTTCGAACGATCATAACTTTCTGTCCGGGATGAATCTCGAGGCCCGGGAGGCGCCGCTGGAAAGCTCGTCCTGAGCCCGCCGCCGTCCCAACCAGGGCTCGCCCGGCTGATGTCGACCTCGACCCTAGAAACACCGTTCGGCCCGTTTGAGGTTTTGCGAACGCCAAGGATCGAACCGGTGAGGAAACCGACCCGCGCGGCCCCGGCCCGCCTCCGCGCCGAGAAGGATTTGAGCCATCGAAACCATACGCGTGCGCGCCACCAAAAGAACAACCCGACTGACGCAAAAGGAGGAGGTGCAACACGAGGACTTCCCAGGAGGTCACCCATCCCAGTACTACTCTCGCCAAGCACGCTTAATCGCGGAGTTCGATGGGATCCGGTCATTGGTGCTGGTATGATCGCACCTGTCAAGTGTGGCGCGAACAACTGCTTTATGCCTTCGCAAGGCCGCCGCGCGCTTCAAACGATCATAACTTTCTGTCCGGGATGAATCTCGAGGCCCGGGAGGCGCCGCTGGAAAGCTCGTCCCGAGCCCGCCGTCGTCCCAACCAGGGCTCGCCTTGGCTGATGTCGACTCGACCCTAGAAACCCGTTCGGGGCCCGTTTTGGTTTTGCGGCAACGCCAAGGATCGAGCCGTCGGTGAGGAAACCGACCCGCCGCGGTCCCGGCCCGTCTCCGCCGCCGAGAAGGATTTGAGCCATCGAAACCATACGCGTGCGCGCCACCAAAAGAACAACCCGATTGACGCAAAAAGGAGGAGGTGCAACACGAGGACTTCCCAGGAGGTCACCCATCCTCAGCACTACTCACGCCAAGCACGCTTAATCGGAGTTCGATGGGATCCCAGCATTGGTGCCGGTATGATCGCACAAGTCAAGTGTGGCGCGATCAACCGCTTTATGCCTTCGCAAGGCCGCCGCGCGCTTTCGAACGATCATAACTTTCGTCCGGATGAATCTCGAGGCCCGGAGGCGCCGCCGAAAGCTCGTCCCGAGCCCGCCGGCCAACCAGGGCTCGCCGGTTGATGTCGACTCGACCCTAGAAACCCGTTCCGGGCCCGCTGAGGTTTTGCGAACGCCAAGGATCGGAGCGCCGGTGAGGAAACCGACTCGTCGCGGTCCCGGCCCGTCTCCGCCGAGAAGGATTTGAGCCATCGAAACCATACGCGTGCGCGCCACCAAAAGAACAACCCGACTGACGCAAAAAGGAGGAGGTGCAACACGAGGACTTCCCAGAGGTCACCCATCCCAAGATTACTCGCCCAAGCACGCTTAATCGCGGAGTTCGATGGGATCCGGTGCATTAGTGCCGGTATGATCGCACCCGTCAAGTGTGGCGCGATCAACTACTTTATGCCTTCGCAAGCGCCGCCGTGCGCGCTTCGAACGATCATAACTTTCGTCCGGATGAATCTCGAGGCCCGGAGGCGCCGCCGGAAAGCTCGTCCCCGAGCCCGCCGTCCCAACCAGGGCTCGCCCGGCTGATGTCGACCGACCTCGACCCCGAAGAAACCGTTCCGGGCCCGTTGAGGTTTTGCGGCAACGCCAAGGATCGGAGCCGCCGGGTGAGGAAACCGACCGCCGCGGGCCCCGGCCCATCTCCGCCGCCGAGAAGGATTTGAGCCATCGAAACCATACGCGTGCGCGCCACCAAAAGAACAACCCGACTGACGCAAAAAGGAGGAGGTGCAACACGAGGACTTCCCAGGAGGTCACCCATCCCAGTACTACTCTCGCCCAAGCACGCTTAATTGCGGAGTTCTGATGGGATCCGGTGCATTAGTGCCGGTATGATCGCACCCGCCGCGTGGCGCGATCAACCGCTTTATGCCTTCGCCGGCCGCCGTGCGCGCTTCGAACGATCATAACTTTTGTCCGGATGAATCTCGAGGCCCGGAGGCGCCGCCGGAAAGCTCGTCCCGAGCCCGCCGTCCCAACCAGGGTCGCCCGGCTGATGTCGACTCGACCCTAGAAACCCATTCGTCCGGCCCGTTTTGAGGTTTTGCGGCAACGCCAAGGATCGGAGCCGCCGGATGAGGAAACCGACCTGCCGCGGTCCCGGCCCGTCTCCGCCGCCGAGAAGGATTTGAGCCATCGAAACCATACGCGTGCGCGCCACCAAAAGAACAACCCGACTGACGCAAAAAGGAGGAGGTGCAACACGAGGACTTCCCAGGAGGTCACCCATCCCAGTACTACTCTCGCCCAAGCACGCTTAACTGCGGAGTTCTGATGGGATCCGGTTCATTGGTGCTGGTATGATCGCACAAGTCAAGTGTGGCGCGAACAACTGCTTTATGCCTTCGCAAGGCCGCCGTGCGCGCTTCGAACGATCATAACTTTCTGTCCGGGATGAATCTCGAGGCCCGGGAGGCGCCGCTGGAAAGCTCGTCCCGAGCCCGCCGTCCCAACCAGGGCTCGCCCGGCTGATGTCGACTCGACCCTAGAAACCCGTTCCGGGCCCGTTTCGGAGGTTTTGCGGCAACGCCAAGGATCGGAGCCGCCGGGTGAGGAAACCGACCTGCCGCGGTCCCGGCCCGTCTCCGCCGCCGAGAAGGATTTGAGCCATCGAAACCATACGCGTGCGCGCCACCAAAAGAACAACCCGACTGACGCAAAAAGGAGGAGGTGCAACACGAGGACTTCCCAGGAGGTCACCCATCCCAGTACTACTCTCGCCCAAGCACGCTTAACTGCGGAGTTCTGATGGGATCCTGGCATTAGTGCCGGTATGATCGCACCTGTCCAAGTGTGGCGCGATCAACCGCTTTATGCCTTCGCCGGCCGCCCGTGCGCGCTCGAACGATCATAACTTTCTCGTCCGGATGAATCTCGAGGCCCGGAGGCGCCGCCGGAAAGCTCGTGCCCCGAGCCCGCCGCGTCCCAACCAGGGCTCGCCCGGCTGATGTCGACCTCGACCCGTAAACCCGTTCCGGGGCCCGTTTCGAGGTTTTGCGGCAACGCCAAGGATCGGAGCCGCCGGATGAGGAAACCGACCTGCCGCGTCCCGGCCCGTCTCCGCCGCCGAGAAGGATTTGAGCCATCGAAACCATACGCGTGCGCGCCACCAAAAGAACAACCCGACTGACGCAAAAAGGAGGAGGTGCAACACGAGGACTTCCAGAGGTCACCCATCCCAATACTACTCTCGCCCAAGCACGCTTAATCGCGGAGAGTTCGATGGGATCCGGTTCATTGGTGCTGGTATGATCGCACCTGTCAAGTGTGGCGCGATCAACTGCTTTATGCCTTCGCAAGGCCGCCGCGCGCGCTTCGAACGATCATAACTTTCTGTCCGGGATGAATCTCGAGGCCCGGGAGGCGCCGCTGGAAAGCTCGTCCTGAGCCCGCCGTCCCAACCAGGGCTCGCCCGGTTGATGTCGACCTCGACCCCAGAAACCCGTTCCGGCCCGTTGAGGTTTTGCGGCAACGCCAAGGATCGGAGCGCCGGTGAGGAAACCGACCTGCCGCGGTCCCGGCCCGTCTCCGCCGCCGAGAAGGATTTGAGCCATCGAAACCATACGCGTGCGCGCCACCAAAAGAACAACCCGACTGACGCAAAAAGGAGGAGGTGCAACACGAGGACTTCCCAGGAGGTCACCCATCCCAGTACTACTCTCGCCCAAGCACGCTTAATTGCGGAGTTCTGATGGGATCCGGTTCATTAGTGCTGGTATGATCGCACCTGTCAAGTGTGGCGCGATCAACTGCTTCATGCCTTCGCCAGGCCGCCGTGCGCGCTTCGAACGATCATAACTTTCTGTCCGGGATGAATCTCGAGGCCCGGGAGGCGCCGCTGGAAAGCTCGTCCTGAGCCCGCCGCCGTCCCAACCAGGGCTCGCCCGGTTGATGTCGACCTCGACCCTAGAAACCCGTTCCGGGGCCCGTTTTGGAGGTTTTGCGGCAACGCCAAGGATCGGAGCGGCCGGATGAGGAAACCGACCTGCCGCGGTCCCGGCCCGTCTCCGCCGCCGAGAAGGATTTGAGCCATCGAAACCATACGCGTGCGCGCCACCAAAAGAACAACCCGACTGACGCAAAAAGGAGGAGGTGCAACACGAGGACTTCCCAGGAGGTCACCCATCCCAGTACTACTCTCGCCCAAGCACGCTTAACTGCGGAGTTCTGATGGGATCCGGCATTGTGCCGGTATGATCGCACCTGTCAAGTGTGGCGCGAACAACTGCTTTATGCCTTCGCAAGGCCGCCGCGCGCGCTTCGAACGATCATAACTTTCTGTCCGGATGAATCTCGAGGCCCGGGAGGCGCCGCTGGAAAGCTCGTCCTGAGCCCGCCGCCGTCCCAACCAGGGCTCGCCCGGTTGATGTCGACCTCGACCCTAGAAACCCGTTCCGGGGCCCGTTTTGGAGGTTTTGCGGCAACGCCAAGGATCAGAGCGGCCGGATAAGGAAACCGACTTGCGGCGGTCCCGGGCCCGTCTCCGCCGCCGAGAAGGATTTGAGCCATCGAAACCATACGCGTGCGCGCCACCAAAAGAACAACCCGACTGACGCAAAAAGGAGGAGGTGCAACACGAGGACTTCCCAGGAGGTCACCCATCCCGCACTACTTCGCCCAAGCACGCTTAATCGAGAGTTCGATGGGATCCGGTTCATTGGTGCCGGTATGATCGCACAAGTCGCCAAGTGTGGCGCGATCAACCGCTTTCATGCCTTCGCCGGCCGCCGTGCGCGCTTTCGAACGATCATAACTTTCTCGTCCGGATGAATCTCGAGGCCCGGAGGCGCCGCTGGAAAGCTCGTCCCCGAGCCCGCCGCGTCCCAACCAGGGCTCGCCCCGGTTGATGTCGACCTCGACCCTAGAAACCCGTTCGGCCCGCTTTTGAGGTTTTGCGGCAACGCCAAGGATCGGAGCCGCCGGTGAGGAAACCGACCTGCCGCGGTCCCGGCCCGCCTCCGCCGCCGAGAAGGATTTGAGCCATCGAAACCATACGCGTGCGCGCCACCAAAAGAACAACCCGACTGACGCAAAAAGGAGGAGGTGCAACACGAGGACTTCCCAGGAGGTCACCCATCCCAGTACTACTCGCCCAAGCACGCTTAACTGCGGAGTTCTGATGGGATCCGGTGCATTAGTGCTGGTATGATCGCACCTGTCAAGTGTGGCGCGATCAACTGCTTCATGCCTTCGCCGGCCGCCGTGCGCGCTTCGAACGATCATAACTTTCTGTCCGGATGAATCTCGAGGCCCGGAGGCGCCGCTGGAAAGCTCGTCCTGAGCCCGCCGCCGTCCCAACCAGGGCTCGCCCGGTTGATGTCGACCTCGACCCTAGAAACCCGTTCCGGCCCGTTTCGAGGTTTTGCGGCAACGCCAAGGATCGGAGCCGCGGTGAGGAAACCGACCTGCCGCGGTCCCGGGCCAGTCTCCGCCGCCGAGAAGGATTTGAGCCATCGAAACCATACGCGTGCGCGCCACCAAAAGAACAACCCGACTGACGCAAAAAGGAGGAGGTGCAACACGAGGACTTCCCAGGAGGTCACCCATCCCGCACTACTCGCCCAAGCACGCTTAATCGCGGAGTTCGATGGGATCCGGCATTAGTGCCGGTATGATCGCACCGCGTCAAGTGTGGCGCGATCAACCGCTTTATGCCTTCGCCAGGCCGCCGTGCGCGCTTCGAACGATCATAACTTTCTGGTCCGGATGAATCTCGAGGCCCGGAGGCGCCGCTGGAAAGCTCGTCCTGAGCCCGCCGTCCCAACCAGGGCTCGCCCGGTTGATGTCGACCTCGACCCTAGAAACCCGTTCCGGGGCCCGTTGAGGTTTTGCGGCAACGCCAAGGATCGAGCGCCGGTGAGGAAACCGACCGCCGCGGTCCCGGCCCGTCTCCGCCGCCGAGAAGGATTTGAGCCATCGAAACCATACGCGTGCGCGCCACCAAAAGAACAACCCGACTGACGCAAAAAGGAGGAGGTGCAACACGAGGACTTCCTGCAGAGGTCACCCATCCCAAGCATTACTTCCGCCCAAGCACGCTTAATCGCGGAGTTCTCGATGGGATCCGGCTCATTGGTGCTGCGGTATGATCGCACAAGTCAAGTGTGGCGCGATCAATTGCTTTATGCCTTCGCAAGGCCGCCGTGCGCGCTTCGAACGATCATAACTTTCTCGTCCGGATGAATCTCGAGGCCCGGAGGCGCCGCCGGAAAGCTCGTCCCGAGCCCGCCGTCCCAACCAGGGCTCGCCCTGGCTGATGTCGACTCGACCCTAGAAACCCGTTCCGGCCCGTTGAGGTTTTGCGGCAACGCCAAGGATCGGAGCCGCCGGTGAGGAAACCGACCCGCCGCGTCCCGGCCCGTCTCCGCCGCCGAGAAGGATTTGAGCCATCGAAACCATACGCGTGCGCGCCACCAAAAGAACAACCCGACCGACGCAAAAAGGAGGAGGTGCAACACGAGGACTTCCTGCAGGTCACCCATCCCAAGCACTACTTCGCCCAAGCACGCTAATCGCGGAGTTCGATGGGATCCGGTTCATTGTGCCGGTATGATCGCACCCGTCAAGTGTGGCGCGATCAACCGCTTTCATGCCTTCGCCGGCCGCCGTGCGCGCTTCGAACGATCATAACTTTCTGTCCGGATGAATCTCGAGGCCCGGAGGCGCCGCCGGAAAGCTTCGTCCCCGAGCCCGCCGCCGTCCCCAACCAGGGCTCGCCCGGCTGATGTCGACCTCGACCCTAGAAACCCGTTCCGGCCCGTTTTGAGGTTTTGCGGCAACGCCAAGGATCGGAGCCGCCGGTGAGGAAACCGACCTGCCGCGGTCCCGGCCCGTCTCCGCCGCCGAGAAGGATTTGAGCCATCGAAACCATACGCGTGCGCGCCACCAAAAGAACAACCCGACTGACGCAAAAAGGAGGAGGTGCAACACGAGGACTTCCCAGGAGGTCACCCATCCCAGTACTACTCTCGCCCAAGCACGCTTAATCGCGGAGTTCTCGATGGGATCCGGTGCATTAGTGCCGGTATGATCGCACCCGTCAAGTGTGGCGCGATCAACCGCTTTCATGCCTTCGCCGGCCGCCGTGCGCGCTTCGAACGATCATAACTTTCGGTCCGGATGAATCTCGAGGCCCGGGAGGCGCCGCTGGAAAGCTCGTCCTGAGCCCGCCGCCGTCCCAACCAGGGCTCGCCCGGTTGATGTCGACCTCGACCCCAGACACCCGTTCCGGGGCCCGTTTTGGAGGTTTTGCGGCAACGCCAAGGATCGGAGCCGCCGGATGAGGAAACCGACCTGCCGCGGTCCCGGCCCGTCTCCGCCGCCGAGAAGGATTTGAGCCATCGAAACCATACGCGTGCGCGCCACCAAAAGAACAACCCGACTGACGCAAAAAGGAGGAGGTGCAACACGAGGACTTCCCAGAGGTCACCCATCCCAAGCATTACTCTCGCCCAAGCACGCTTAATCGCGAGTTCTCGATGGGATCCGGTTCATTGGTGCTGGTATGATCGCACAAGTCAAGTGTGGCGCGAACAACTGCTTCATGCCTTCGCAAGGCCGCCGTGCGCGCTTCGAACGATCATAACTTTCTGTCCGGGATGAATCTCGAGGCCCGGGAGGCGCCGCTGGAAAGCTCGTCCTGAGCCCGCCGCCGTCCCAACCAGGGCTCGCCCGGCTGATGTCGACTCGACCCTAGAAACCCGCTCCGGCCCGTTTTGGAGGTTTTGCGCAACGCCAAGGATCGAGCCGCCGGGTGAGGAAACCGACCTGCCGCGGTCCCGGCCCGTCTCCGCCGCCGAGAAGGATTTGAGCCATCGAAACCATACGCGTGCGCGCCACCAAAAGAACAACCCGACTGACGCAAAAAGGAGGAGGTGCAACACGAGGACTTCCCAGGAGGTCACCCATCCCAGTACTACTCTCGCCCAAGCACGCTTAATCGCGGAGTTCGATGGGATCCGGTTCATTGTGCTGGTATGATCGCACAAGTCAAGTGTGGCGCGATCAACTGCTTTATGCCTTCGCAAGGCCGCCGTGCGCGCTTCGAACGATCATAACTTTCTGTCCGGGATGAATCTCGAGGCCCGGGAGGCGCCGCTGGAAAGCTCGTCCTGAGCCCGCCGTCCCAACCAGGGCTCGCCCGGTTGATGTCGACCTCGACCCTAGAAACCCGTTCCGGCCCGTTTCGAGGTTTTGCGGCAACGCCAAGGATCGGAGCCGCCGGATGAGGAAACCGACCTGCCACGGTCCCGGGCCCGTCTCCGCCGCCGAGAAGGATTTGAGCCATCGAAACCATACGCGTGCGCGCCACCAAAAGAACAACCCGACTGACGCAAAAAGGAGGAGGTGCAACACGAGGACTTCCCAGGAGGTCACCCATCCCAGTACTACTCTCGCCCAAGCACGCTTAACTGCGGAGTTCTGATGGGATCCGGTTCATTGGTGCTGGTATGATCGCACAAGTCAAGTGTGGCGCGAACAACTGCTTTATGCCTTCGCAAGGCCGCCGCCGCGCGCTTCGAACGATCATAACTTTCTGTCCGGGATGAATCTCGAGGCCCGGGAGGCGCCGCTGGAAAGCTCGTCCTGAGCCCGCCGCCGTCCCAACCAGGGCTCGCCCGGTTGATGTCGACCTCGACCCTAGAAACCCGTTCCGGGGCCCGTTGAGGTTTTGCGGCAACGCCAAGGATCGGAGCCGCCGGATGAGGAAACCGACCTGCCGCGGTCCCGGCCCGTCTCCGCCGCCGAGAAGGATTTGAGCCATCGAAACCATACGCGTGCGCGCCACCAAAAGAACAACCCGACTGACGCAAAAAGGAGGAGGTGCAACACGAGGACTTCCTAGGAGGTCACCCATCCCAAGATTACTTCGCCCAAGCACGCTTAATCGCGGAGTTCGATGGGATCCGGTCATTGGTGCCGGTATGATCGCACCTGTCAAGTGTGGCGCGAACAACTGCTTTATGCCTTCGCAAGGCCGCCGCGCGCGCTTCGAAACGATCATAACTTTCTGTCCGGATGAATCTCGAGGCCCGGGAGGCGCCGCTGGAAAGCTCGTCCTGAGCCCGCCGCCGTCCCAACCAGGGCTTGCCCGGTTGATGTCGACCTCGACCCTAGAAACCCGTTCCGGGGCCCGTTTTGGAGGTTTTGCGGCAACGCCAAGGATCGGAGCCGCCGGGTGAGGAAACCGACCTGCCGCGGTCCCGGCCCGTCTCCGCCGCCGAGAAGGATTTGAGCCATCGAAACCATACGCGTGCGCGCCACCAAAAGAACAACCCGACTGACGCAAAAAGGAGGAGGTGCAACACGAGGACTTCCCTGGAGGTCACCCATCCCAGTACTACTCTCGCCCAAGCACGCTTAACTGCGGAGTTCTGATGGGATCCGGTTCATTGGTGCTGGTATGATCGCACAAGTCAAGTGTGGCGCGAACAACTGCTTTATGCCTTCGCAAGGCCGCCGCGCGCGCTTCAAACGATCATAACTTTCTGTCCGGGATGAATCTCGAGGCCCGGGAGGCGCCGCTGGAAAGCTCGTCCTGAGCCCGCCGCCGTCCCAACCAGGGCTCGCCCGGTTGATGTCGACCTCGACCCTAGAAACCCGTTCCGGGGCCCGTTTTGGAGGTTTTGCGGCAACGCCAAGGATCGGAGCCGCCGGGTGAGGAAACCGACCTGCCGCGGTCCCAGGCCCGTCTCCGCCGCCGAGAAGGATTTGAGCCATCGAAACCATACGCGTGCGCGCACCAAAAGAACAACCCGACCGACGCAAAAGGAGGAGGTGCAACACGAGGACTTCCCAGAGGTCACCCATCCCAAGATACTTCTCGCCAAGCACGCTTAACTGCGGAGTTCTGATGGGATCCGGTTCATTGGTGCTGGTATGATCGCACCTGTCAAGTGTGGCGCGAACAACTGCTTTATGCCTTCGCAAGGCCGCCGCGCGCGCTTCAAACGATCATAACTTTCTGTCCGGGATGAATCTCGAGGCCCGGGAGGCGCCGCTGGAAAGCTCGTCCTGAGCCCGCCGCCGTCCCAACCAGGGCTTGCCCGGTTGATGTCGACCTCGACCCTAGAAACCCGTTCCGGGGCCCGTTTCGGAGGTTTTGCGGCAACGCCAAGGATCGGAGCCGCCGGGTGAGGAAACCGACCTGCCGCGGTCCCAGGCCCGTCTCCGCCGCCGAGAAGGATTTGAGCCATCGAAACCATACGCGTGCGCGCCACCAAAAGAACAACCCGACTGACGCAAAAAGGAGGAGGTGCAACACGAGGACTTCCCAGGAGGTCACCCATCCCAGTACTACTCTCGCCCAAGCACGCTTAACTGCGGAGTTCTGATGGGATCCGGTTCATTGGTGCTGGTATGATCGCACAAGTCAAGTGTGGCGCGAACAACTGCTTTATGCCTTCGCAAGGCCGCCGTGCGCGCTTCAAACGATCATAACTTTCTGTCCGGGATGAATCTCGAGGCCCGGGAGGCGCCGCTGGAAAGCTCGTCCTGAGCCCGCCGTCCCAACCAGGGCTTGCCCGGTTGATGTCGACCTCGACCCTAGAAACCCGTTCCGGGGCCCGTTTCGAGGTTTTGCGGCAACGCCAAGGATCGGAGCCGCCGGTGAGGAAACCGACCTGCCGCGGTCCCAGGCCCGTCTCCGCCGCCGAGAAGGATTTGAGCCATCGAAACCATACGCGTGCGCGCCACCAAAAGAACAACCCGACTGACGCAAAAAGGAGGAGGTGCAACACGAGGACTTCCCAGGAGGTCACCCATCCCAGTACTACTCTCGCCCAAGCACGCTTAACTGCGGAGTTCTGATGGGATCCGGTTCATTGGTGCTGGTATGATCGCACAAGTCAAGTGTGGCGCGAACAACTGCTTTATGCCTTCGCAAGGCCGCCGCGCGCGCTTCGAACGATCATAACTTTCTGTCCGGGATGAATCTCGAGGCCCGGAGGCGCCGCTGGAAAGCTCGTCCTGAGCCCGCCGCCGTCCCAACCAGGGCTCGCCCGGTTGATGTCGACCTCGACCCTAGAAACCCGTT
Source organism: Canavalia ensiformis (assembly GCA_026541065.1). Taxonomy (NCBI): domain Eukaryota; kingdom Viridiplantae; phylum Streptophyta; class Magnoliopsida; order Fabales; family Fabaceae; genus Canavalia; species Canavalia ensiformis. The sequence goes on along the minus strand of JAMKYM010000325.1, from coordinate 120,656 downwards.
CCGGGGCCCGTTCGAGGTTTTGCGGCAACGCCAAGGATCGGAGCCGCCAGGTGAGGAAACCGACCTGCCGCGGTCCCGGCCCGTCTCCGCCGCCGAGAAGGATTTGAGCCATCGAAACCATACGCGTGCGCGCCACCAAAAGAACAACCCGACTGACGCAAAAAGGAGGAGGTGCAACACGAGGACTTCCCAGGAGGTCACCCATCCCAGTACTACTCTCGCCCAAGCACGCTTAACTGCGGAGTTCTGATGGGATCCGGTTCATTGGTGCTGGTATGATCGCACCTGTCAAGTGTGGCGCGATCAACTGCTTCATGCCTTCGCCAGGCCGCCGTGCGCGCTTCGAACGATCATAACTTTCTGTCCGGGATGAATCTCGAGGCCCGGGAGGCGCCGCTGGAAAGCTCGTCCTGAGCCCGCCGCCGTCCCAACCAGGGCTCGCCCGGTTGATGTCGACCTCGACCCTAGAAACCCGTTCCGGGGCCCGTTTTGGAGGTTTTGCGGCAACGCCAAGGATCGGAGCCGCCGGTGAGGAAACCGACCTGCCGCGGTCCCGGCCCGTCTCCGCCGCCGAGAAGGATTTGAGCCATCGAAACCATACGCGTGCGCGCCACCAAAAGAACAACCCGACTGACGCAAAAAGGAGGAGGTGCAACACGAGGACTTCCCAGGAGGTCACCCATCCCAGTACTACTCGCCCAAGCACGCTTAACTGCGGAGTTCTGATGGGATCCGGTTCATTGGTGCTGGTATGATCGCACAAGTCAAGTGTGGCGCGAACAACTGCTTTATGCCTTCGCAAGGCCGCCGCGCGCGCTTCGAAACGATCATAACTTTCTGTCCGGGATGAATCTCGAGGCCCGGGAGGCGCCGCTGGAAAGCTCGTCCTGAGCCCGCCGCCGTCCCAACCAGGGCTCGCCCGGTTGATGTCGACCTCGACCCTAGAAACCCGTTCCGGGGCCCGTTGAGGTTTTGCGGCAACGCCAAGGATCGGAGCCGCCGGTGAGGAAACCGACCTGCCGCGGTCCCGGGCCCGTCTCCGCCGCCGAGAAGGATTTGAGCCATCGAAACCATACGCGTGCGCGCCACCAAAAGAACAACCCGACTGACGCAAAAAGGAGGAGGTGCAACACGAGGACTTCCCAGGAGGTCACCCATCCCGGTACTACTCTCGCCCAAGCACGCTTAATCGGAGTTCGATGGGATCCGGTTCATTGGTGCTGGTATGATCGCACAAGTCAAGTGTGGCGCGAACAACTGCTTTATGCCTTCGCAAGGCCGCCGTGCGCGCTTCGAACGATCATAACTTTCTGTCCGGGATGAATCTCGAGGCCCGGGAGGCGCCGCTGGAAAGCTCGTCCTGAGCCCGCCGCCGTCCCAACCAGGGCTCGCCCGGTTGATGTCGACCTCGACCCTAGAAACCCGTTCCGGCCCGTTTTGAGGTTTTGCGCAACGCCAAGGATCGGAGCCGCCGGTGAGGAAACCGACCTGCCGCGGCCCCGGCCCGTCTCCGCCGCCGAGAAGGATTTGAGCCATCGAAACCATACGCGTGCGCGCCACCAAAAGAACAACCTGACTGACGCAAAAAGGAGGAGGTGCAACACGAGGACTTCCCAGGAGGTCACCCTTAACTGCGTAGTTCTGATGGGATCCGGTTCATTGGTGCTGGTATGATCGCACAAGTCAAGTGTGGCGCGAACAACTGCTTTATGCCTTCGCAAGGCCGCCGCGCGCGCTTCAACGATCATAACTTTCTGTCCGGGATGAATCTCGAGGCCCGGGAGGCGCCGCTGGAAAGCTCGTCCTGAGCCCGCCGCCGTCCCAACCAGGGCTTGCCCGGTTGATGTCGACCTCGACCCTAGAAACCCGTTCCGGGGCCCGTTTTGGAGGTTTTGCGGCAACGCCAAGGATCGGAGCCGCCGGGTGAGGAAACCGACCTGCCGCGGTCCCGGGCCCGTCTCCGCCGCCGAGAAGGATTTGAGCCATCGAAACCATACGCGTGCGCGCCACCAAAAGAACAACCCGACTGACGCAAAAAGGAGGAGGTGCAACACGAGGACTTCCCAGGAGGTCACCCATCCCAGTACTACTCTCGCCCAAGCACGCTTAATCGCGAGTTCTCGATGGGATCCGGCATTGGTGCCGGTATGATCGCACAAGTCAAGTGTGGCGCGAACAACTGCTTTATGCCTTCGCCGGCCGCCGTGCGCGCTTCGAACGATCATAACTTTCTGTCCGGATGAATCTCGAGGCCCGGGAGGCGCCGCTGGAAAGCTCGTCCTGAGCCCGCCGCCGTCCCAACCAGGGCTCGCCCGGTTGATGTCGACCTCGACCCTAGAAACCCGTTCCGGGCCCGTTTTGAGGTTTTGCGGCAACGCCAAGGATCGGAGCCGCCGGTGAGGAAACCGACCTGCCGCGTCCCGGCCCGTCTCCGCCGCCGAGAAGGATTTGAGCCATCGAAACCATACGCGTGCGCGCCACCAAAAGAACAACCCGACTGACGCAAAAAGGAGGAGGTGCAACACGAGGACTTCCCAGGAGGTCACCCATCCCAGTACTACTCGCCCAAGCACGCTTAACTGCGGAGTTCTGATGGGATCCGGTTCATTAGTGCTGGTATGATCGCACCTGTCAAGTGTGGCGCGAACAACTGCTTTATGCCTTCGCAAGGCCGCCGCGCGCGCTTCGAACGATCATAACTTTCGTCCGGATGAATCTCGAGGCCCGGGAGGCGCCGCTGGAAAGCTCGTCCTGAGCCCGCCGCCGTCCCAACCAGGGCTCGCCCGGCTGATGTCGACTCGACCCTAGAAACCCGTTCCGGGGCCCGTTGAGGTTTTGCGGCAACGCCAAGGATCGGAGCCGGGTGAGGAAACCGACCGCCGCGGTCCCGGCCCGTCTCCGCCGCCGAGAAGGATTTGAGCCATCGAAACCATACGCGTGCGCGCCACCAAAAGAACAACCCGATCGACGCAAAAGGAGGAGGTGCAACACGAGGACTTCCCAGAGGTCACCCATCCCAAGCACTACTCTCGCCCAAGCACGCTTAACCGCGGAGTTCTCGATGGGATCCGGTTCATTAGGCCGGTATGATCGCACCCGTCAAGTGTGGCGCGATCAACCGCTTTATGCCTTCGCCGGCCGCCGTGCGCGCTTTCGAACGATCATAACTTTCTCGTCCGGATGAATCTCGAGGCCCGGAGGCGCCGCCGGAAAGCTCGTCCCGAGCCCGCCGCCGTCCCAACCAGGGCTTGCCCTGGCTGATGTCGACCTCGACCCTAGAAACCCGTTCCGGGGCCCGTTTTGAGGTTTTGCGGCAACGCCAAGGACGGAGCGCCGGTGAGGAAACCGACCTGCCGCGTCCCGGCCCGTCTCCGCCGCCGAGAAGGATTTGAGCCATCGAAACCATACGCGTGCGCGCCACCAAAAGAACAACCCGACGGACGCAAAAAGGAGGAGGTGCAACACGAGGACTTCCTAGGAGGTCACCCATCCCAAGACTACTCGCGCCAAGCACGCTTAATCGCGGAGTTCGATGGGATCCGGTTCATTGGTGCTGGTATGATCGCACCTGTCAAGTGTGGCGCGAACAACTGCTTTATGCCTTCGCAAGGCCGCCGTGCGCGCTTCGAACGATCATAACTTTCTGTCCGGGATGAATCTCGAGGCCCGGGAGGCGCCGCTGGAAAGCTCGTCCTGAGCCCGCCGTCCCAACCAGGGCTCGCCCGGTTGATGTCGACCTCGACCCTAGAAACCCGTTCCGGGCCCGTTTCGGAGGTTTTGCGGCAACGCCAAGGATCGAGCCGCCGGTGAGGAAACCGACCTGCCGCGGTCCCGGCCCGTCTCCGCCGCCGAGAAGGATTTGAGCCATCGAAACCATACGCGTGCGCGCCACCAAAAGAACAACCCGACTGACGCAAAAAGGAGGAGGTGCAACACGAGGACTTCCCAGGAGGTCACCCATCCCAGTACTACTCTCGCCCAAGCACGCTTAACTGCGGAGTTCTGATGGGATCCGGTTCATTAGTGCTGGTATGATCGCACAAGTCAAGTGTGGCGCGATCAACTGCTTTATGCCTTCGCAAGGCCGCCGTGCGCGCTTCGAACGATCATAACTTTCTGTCCGGGATGAATCTCGAGGCCCGGGAGGCGCCGCTGGAAAGCTCGTCCTGAGCCCGCCGCCGTCCCAACCAGGGCTCGCCCGGTTGATGTCGACTCGACCCTAGAAACCTGTTCCGGCCCGTTTTTGAGGTTTTGCGGCAACGCCAAGGATCGGAGCCGCCGGTGAGGAAACCGACCGCCGCGGTCCCGGCCCGTCTCCCCGCCGAGAAGGATTTGAGCCATCGAAACCATACGCGTGCGCGCCACCAAAAGAACAACCCGACCGACGCAAAAAGGAGGAGGTGCAACACGAGGACTTCCTGTGAGGTCACCCATCCCAAGACTACTTTCGCCCAAGCACGCTTAATCATGGAGTTCTATGGGATCCGGTTCATTAGTGCCGGTATGATCGCACAAGTCAAGTGTGGCGCGATCAACCGCTTTATGCCTTCGCGGCCGCCGTGCGCGCTTCGAACGATCATAACTTTCTCGTCCGGATGAATCTCGAGGCCCGGAGGCGCCGCCGGAAAGCTCGTCCCGAGCCCGCCGCCCCCAACCAGGGCTTGCCCTGGCTGATGTCGACCTCGACCCTAGAAACCCGTTCCGGCCCGCGTTTCGAGGTTTTGCGCAACGCCAAGGATCGGAGCCGCCGGATGAGGAAACCGACCTGCCGCGGTCCCGGCCCGTCTCCGCCGCCGAGAAGGATTTGAGCCATCGAAACCATACGCGTGCGCGCCACCAAAAGAACAACCCGACTGACGCAAAAAGGAGGAGGTGCAACACGAGGACTTCCCAGGAGGTCACCCATCCCGACTACTCTCGCCCAAGCACGCTTAATCGCGAGTTCTGATGGGATCCGGTTCATTGGTGCTGGTATGATCGCACAAGTCAAGTGTGGCGCGATCAACTGCTTCATGCCTTCGCCGGGCCGCCGTGCGCGCTTTGAACGATCATAACTTTCTGTCCGGGATGAATCTCGAGGCCCGGGAGGCGCCGCTGGAAAGCTCGTCCTGAGCCCGCCGCCGTCCCAACCAGGGCTCGCCCGGCCGATGTCGACTCGACCAGAAACCCGTTTCTGGCCCGTTTTTTGAGGTTTTGCGCAACGCCAAGGATCGGAGCCGCGGGTGAGGAAACCGACCTGCCGCGGTCCCGGCCCGTCTCCGCCGCCGAGAAGGATTTGAGCCATCGAAACCATACGCGTGCGCGCCACCAAAAGAACAACCCGACTGACGCAAAAAGGAGGAGGTGCAACACGAGGACTTCCCAGGAGGTCACCCATCCCAATACTACTCTCGCCAAGCACGCTTAATCGCGAGTTCGATGGGATCCGGTTCATTGGTGCTGGTATGATCGCACAAGTCAAGTGTGGCGCGAACAACTGCTTTATGCCTTCGCAAGGCCGCCGCGCGCGCTTCGAACGATCATAACTTTCGTCCGGATGAATCTCGAGGCCCGGGAGGCGCCGCTGGAAAGCTCGTCCTGAGCCCGCCGCCGTCCCAACCAGGGCTCGCCCGGCTGATGTCGACCTCGACCATAGAAACCCGTTCGGGCCCGTTTCGAGGTTTTGCGCAACGCCAAGGATCGAGCCGCCGGTGAGGAAAACCGACCCGCCGCGGTCCCGGCCCGTCTCCGCCGCCGAGAAGGATTTGAGCCATCGAAACCATACGCGTGCGCGCCACCAAAAGAACAACCCGACTGACGCAAAAGGAGGAGGTGCAACACGAGGACTTCCTGTGAGGTCACCCATCCCAAGACTACTCGCCCAAGCACGCTTAATCGCGAGTTCGATGGGATCCGGTGCATTAGTGCTGGTATGATCGCACCTGTCAAGTGTGGCGCGATCAACTGCTTCATGCCTTCGCCGGGCCGCCGTGCGCGCTTCGAACGATCATAACTTTCTGTCCGGGATGAATCTCGAGGCCCGGGAGGCGCCGCTGGAAAGCTCGTCCTGAGCCCGCCGCCGTCCCAACCAGGGCTCGCCTGGCTGATGTCGACCTCGACCCTAGAAACCCGTTCCGGGGCCCGTTTCGGAGGTTTTGCGGCAACGCCAAGGATCGGAGCCACCGGGTGAGGAAACCGACCTGCCGCGGCCCCGGCCCGTCTCCGCCGCCGAGAAGGATTTGAGCCATCGAAACCATACGCGTGCGCGCCACCAAAAGAACAACCCGACTGACGCAAAAAGGAGGAGGTGCAACACGAGGACTTCCCAGGAGGTCACCCATCCCAAGACTACTTCGCCAAGCACGCTTAATCGCGGAGTTCTATGGGATCCGGTTCATTGGTGCCGGTATGATCGCACCCGTCAAGTGTGGCGCGATCAACCGCTTTATGCCTTCGCCGGCCGCCGCGCGCTTCGAACGATCATAACTTTCGTCCGGATGAATCTCGAGGCCCGGAGGCGCCGCTGGAAAGCTCGTCCTGAGCCCGCCGCCGTCCCAACCAGGGCTTGCCCGGCTGATGTCGACCTCGACCCTAGAAACCCGTTCCGGGGCCCGTTTTGGAGGTTTTGCGGCAACGCCAAGGATCGGAGCCGCCGGTGAGGAAACCGACCCGCCGAGGTCCCGGCCCGTCTCCGCCGCCGAGAAGGATTTGAGCCATCGAAACCATACGCGTGCGCGCCACCAAAAGAACAACCCGACTGACGCAAAAAGGAGGAGGTGCAACACGAGGACTTCCCAGAGGTCACCCATCCCAAGATTACTCTCGCCCAAGCACGCTTAATCGCGGAGTTCGATGGGATCCGGCATTGGTGCCGGTATGATCGCACCCGTCAAGTGTGGCGCGATCAACCGCTTTCATGCCTTCGCCGGCCGCCGTGCGCGCTTTGAACGATCATAACTTTCTCGTCCGGATGAATCTCGAGGCCCGGAGGCGCCGCCGGAAAGCTCGTCCCGAGCCCGCCGCCGTCCCAACCAGGGCTCGCCCGGTGATGTCGACTCGACCCTAGAAACCCGTTCCGGCCCGTTTTGAGGTTTTGCGGCAACGCCAAGGATCGGAGCCGCCGGGTGAGGAAACCGACCTGCCGCGGTCCCGGCCCGTCTCCGCCGCCGAGAAGGATTTGAGCCATCGAAACCATACGCGTGCGCGCCACCAAAAGAACAACCCGACTGACGCAAAAAGGAGGAGGTGCAACACGAGGACTTCCTGAGGTCACCCATCCCAAGCACTACTTCGCCCAAGCACGCTTAATCATGAGTTCTCGATGGGATCCGGTTCATTGGTGCTGGTATGATCGCACCTGTCAAGTGTGGCGCGATCAACTGCTTTATGCCTTCGCAAGGCCGCCGCGCGCGCTTCAAACGATCATAACTTTCTGTCCGGGATGAATCTCGAGGCCCGGAGGCGCCGCTGGAAAGCTCGTCCTGAGCCCGCCGACGTCCCAACCAGGGCTCGCCCGGTGATGTCGACCTCGACCCTAGAAACCCGTTCGGCCCGTTTTGAGGTTTTGCGGCAACGCCAAGGATCGGAGCCGCCGGTGAGGAAACCGACCTGCCGCGGTCCCGGGCCTCTCTCCGCCGCCGAGAAGGATTTGAGCCATCGAAACCATACGCGTGCGCGCCACCAAAAGAACAACCCGACTGACGCAAAAAGGAGGAGGTGCAACACGAGGACTTCCTAGGAGGTCACCCATCCCAAGATTACTTCGCCAAGCACGCTTAATCAAGCGGAGTTCGATGGGATCCGGCTCATTAGTGCCGGTATGATCGCACAAGTCAAGCGTGGCGCGAACAACCGCTTTATGCCTTCGCAAGGCCGCCGTGCGCGCTTCAAACGATCATAACTTTCTATCCGGATGAATCTCGAGGCCCGGAGGCGCCGCCGGAAAGCTCGTCCCCGAGCCCGCCGCGTCCCAACCAGGGCTCGCCCGGCTGATGTCGACTCGACCCTAGAAACCCGTTCCGGGGCCCGTTTTGAGGTTTTGCGGCAACGCCAAGGATCGGAGCCGCGGTGAGGAAACCGACCCGCCGCGTCCCGGCCCGTCTCCGCCGCCGAGAAGGATTTGAGCCATCGAAACCATACGCGTGCGCGCCACCAAAAGAACAACCCGACTGACGCAAAAAGGAGGAGGTGCAACACGAGGACTTCCCAGGAGGTCACCCATCCCAGTACTACTCGCCAAGCACGCTTAACTGCGGAGTTCGATGGGATCCGGTTCATTGGTGCCGGTATGATCGCACCCGTCAAGTGTGGCGCGATCAACCGCTTTCATGCCTTCGCCGGCCGCCATGCGCGCTTTCGAACGATCATAACTTTCTGTCCGGCATGAATCTCGAGGCCCGGAGGCGTCCCTGGAAAGCTCGTCCTGAGCCCGCCGCCGTCCCAACCAGGGCTTGCCCGGTTGATGTCGACCTCGACCCCAGAAACCCGTTCCGGGGCCCGTTTCGGGTGAGGAAACCGACCTGCCGCGGTCCCGGCCCGTCTCCGCCGCCGAGAAGGATTTGAGCCATCGAAACCATACGCGTGCGCGCCACCAAAAGAACAACCCGACTGACGCAAAAAGGAGGAGGTGCAACACGAGGACTTCCCAGGAGGTCACCCATCCCAGTACTACTCTCGCCCAAGCACGCTTAACTGCGGAGTTCTTATGGGATCCGGTTCATTGGTGCTGGTATGATCGCACAAGTCAAGTGTGGCGCGATCAACCGCTTTCATGCCTTCGCCGGCCGCCGTGCGCGCTTTCGAACGATCATAACTTTCTTCGTCCGGATGAATCTCGAGGCCCGGAGGCGCCGCTGGAAAGCTCGTCCTGAGCCCGCCGCCGTCCCAACCAGGGCTCGCCCGGTTGATGTCGACCTCGACCATAGAAACCCGTTCCGGGGCCCGTTTGAGGTTTTGCGCAACGCCAAGGATCGGAGCCGCCGGGTGAGGAAACCGACCTGCCGCGGTCCCGGCCCGTCTCCGCCGCCGAGAAGGATTTGAGCCATCGAAACCATACGCGTGCGCGCCACCAAAAGAACAACCCGACTGACGCAAAAAGGAGGAGGTGCAACACGAGGACTTCCCAGGAGGTCACCCATCCCAGTACTACTCTCGCCCAAGCACGCTTAACTGCGGAGTTCTGATGGGATCCGGTTCATTGGTGCTGGTATGATCGCACAAGTCAAGTGTGGCGCGAACAACTGCTTTATGCCTTCGCAAGGCCGCCGCGCGCTTCAAACGATCATAACTTTCTGTCCGGATGAATCTCGAGGCCCGGGAGGCGCCGCTGGAAAGCTCGTCCTGAGCCCGCCGCCGTCCCAACCAGGGCTCGCCCGGTTGAGGTCGACCTCGACCATAGAAACCCGTTTCGGGGCCCGTTTCGGAGGTTTTGCGGCAACGCCAAGGATCGGAGCCGCCGGTGAGGAAACCGACCTGCCGCGGTCCCGGCCCGTCTCCGCCGCCGAGAAGGATTTGAGCCATCGAAACCATACGCGTGCGCGCCACCAAAAGAACAACCCGACTTACGCAAAAAGGAGGAGGTGCAACACGAGGACTTCCCAGGAGGTCACCCATCCCAGTACTACTCTCGCCCAAGCACGCTTAATTGCGGAGTTCTGATGGGATCCGGTGCATTAGTGCCGGTATGATCGCACCCGTCAAGTGTGGCGCGATCAACCGCTTTATGCATTCGCGGGGCCGCCGTGCGCGCTTCGAACGATCATAACTTTCTCGTCCGGATGAATCTCGAGGCCCGGGAGGCGCCGCTGGAAAGCTCGTCCTGAGCCCGCCGCCGTCCCAACCAGGGCTCGCCCGGTTGAGGTCGACCTCGACCATAGAAACCCGTTTCGGGGCCCGTTTTGAGGTTTTGCGGCAACGCCAAGGATCGGAGCCGCCGGTGAGGAAACCGACCTGCCGCCGTCCCGGCCCGCCCGCCGCCGAGAAGGATTTGAGCCATCGAAACCATACGCGTGCGCGCCACCAAAAGAACAACCCGACTGACGCAAAAAGGAGGAGGTGCAACACGAGGACTTCCCAGAGGTCACCCATCCCAAGATTACTTCGCCCAAGCACGCTTAATCGCGGAGTTCGATGGGATCCGGTTCATTAGTGCCGGTATGATCGCACCCGTCAAGTGTGGCGCGAACAACCGCTTTATGCCTTCGCAAGGCCGCCGCGCGCTTCGAACGATCATAACTTTCTCGTCCGGATGAATCTCGAGGCCCGGAGGCGCCGCCGGAAAGCTCGTCCCGAGCCCGCCGTCCCCAACCAGGGCTCGCCTGGTTGAGGTCGACTCGACCATAGAAACCCGTTTCGGGGCCCGTTTCGAGGTTTTGCGCAACGCCAAGGATCGGAGCCGCCGGTGAGGAAACCGACCGCCGCGGTCCCGGCCCGTCTCCGCCGCCGAGAAGGATTTGAGCCATCGAAACCATACGCGTGCGCGCCACCAAAAGAACAACCCGACCGACGCAAAAGGAGGAGGTGCAACACGAGGACTTCCCAGAGGTCACCCATCCCAAGATTACTACTCGCCCAAGCACGCTTAATCGCGGAGTTCGATGGGATCCGGTGCATTGTGCCGGTATGATCGCACCCGTCAAGTGTGGCGCGATCAACCGCTTCATGCCTTCGCCGGCCGCGCGCGCTTCGAACGATCATAACTTTCTCGTCCGGATGAATCTCGAGGGCCCGGAGGCGCCGCCGGAAAGCTCGTCCAGAGCCCGCCGCTGTCCCAACCAGGGCTCGCCCGGTTGAGGTCGACCTCGACCCTAGAAACCCGTTCCGGGGCCCGTTTCGGAGGTTTTGCGGGAACGCCAAGGATCGGAGCCGCCGGTGAGGAAACCGACCTGCCGCGGTCCCGGGCCCGTCTCCGCCGCCGAGAAGGATTTGAGCCATCGAAACCATACGCGTGCGCGCCACCAAAAGAACAACCCGACTGACGCAAAAAGGAGGAGGTGCAACACGAGGACTTCCCAGGAGGTCACCCATCCCAGTACTACTCTCGCCCAAGCACGCTTAATCGCGGAGTTCGATGGGATCCGGTTCATTGGTGCCGGTATGATCGCACCGTCAAGTGGGCGCGATCAACCGCTTTATGCCTTCGCAAGGCCGCCGTGCGCGCTTCGAACGATCATAACTTTCTGTCCGGATGAATCTCGAGGCCCGGGAGGCGCCGCTGGAAAGCTCGTCCTGAGCCCGCCGCCGTCCCAACCAGGGCTCGCCCGGTTGAGGTCGACCTCGACCATAGAAACCCGTTTCGGGCCCGTTTTGAGGTTTTGCGGCAACGCCAAGGATCGGAGCCGCCGGTGAGGAAACCGACCTGCCGCGGTCCCGGGCCCGTCTCCGCCGCCGAGAAGGATTTGAGCCATCGAAACCATACGCGTGCGCGCCACCAAAAGAACAACCCGACTGACGCAAAAAGGAGGAGGTGCAACACGAGGACTTCCCAGGAGGTCACCCATCCCAAACTACTTCGCCAAGCACGCTTAACTGCGGAGTTCTGATGGGATCCGGTTCATTAGTGCTGGTATGATCGCACCTGTCAAGTGTGGCGCGATCAACTGCTTCATGCCTTCGCCGGGCCGCCGTGCGCGCTTCGAACGATCATAACTTTCTGTCCGGGATGAATCTCGAGGCCCGGGAGGCGCCGCTGGAAAGCTCGTCCTGAGCCCGCCGCCATCCCAACCAGGGCCGCCCGGTTGAGGTCGACCTCGACCATAGAAACCCGTTTCGGGGCCCGTTTCGGAGGTTTTGCGGCAACGCCAAGGATCGGAGCCGCCGGGTGAGGAAACCGACCTGCCGCGGTCCCGGCCCGCTCCGCCGCCGAGAAGGATTTGAGCCATCGAAACCATACGCGTGCGCGCCACCAAAAGAACAACCCGACTGACGCAAAAAGGAGGAGGTGCAACACGAGGACTTCCCAGGAGGTCACCCATCCCAGTACTACTCTCGCCCAAGCACGCTTAACTGCGGAGTTCTGATGGGATCCGGTTCATTAGTGCTGGTATGATCGCACCTGTCAAGTGTGGCGCGATCAACTGCTTCATGCCTTCGCCGGGCCGCGTGCGCGCTTCGAACGATCATAACTTTCTGTCCGGATGAATCTCGAGGCCCGGGAGGCGCCGCTGGAAAGCTCGTCCTGAGCCCGCCGCCGTCCCAACCAGGGCTCGCCCGGTTGAGGTCGACCTCGACCATAGAAACCCGTTTCGGGGCCCGTTTCGGAGGTTTTGCGGCAACGCCAAGGATCGGAGCCGCCGGTGAGGAAACCGACCTGCCGCGGTCCCGGCCCGTCTCCGCCGCCGAGAAGGATTTGAGCCATCGAAACCATACGCGTGCGCGCCACCAAAAGAACAACCCGACTGACGCAAAAAGGAGGAGGTGCAACACGAGGACTTCCTAGGAGGTCACCCATCCCAAGCACTACTCTCGCCCAAGCACGCTTAATCGCGGAGTTCGATGGGATCCGGTTCATTGGTGCCGGTATGATCGCACCCGTCAAGTGTGGCGCGAACAACGCTTTATGCCTTCGCCGGCCGCCGTGCGCGCTTTCAAACGATCATAACTTTCGTCCGGATGAATCTCGAGGCCCGGAGGCGCCGCCGGAAAGCTCGTCCCGAGCCCGCCGTCGTCCCAACCAGGGCTCGCCTGGTTGAGGTCGACCTCGACCATAGAAACCCGTTCCGGGCCCGTTTTGAGGTTTTGCGGCAACGCCAAGGATCGGAGCCGCCGGTGAGGAAACCGACCCGCCATGTCCCGGCCCGTCTCCGCCGCCGAGAAGGATTTGAGCCATCGAAACCATACGCGTGCGCGCCACCAAAAGAACAACCCGACTGACGCAAAAAGGAGGAGGTGCAACACGAGGACTTCCCAGGAGGTCACCCATCCCAAGACTACTCTCGCCCAAGCACGCTTAATCGCGAGTTCGATGGGATCCGGTTCATTAGTGCTGGTATGATCGCACCTGTCAAGTGTGGCGCGATCAACTGCTTCATGCCTTCGCCGGGCCGCCGTGCGCGCTTCGAACGATCATAACTTTCTGTCCGGGATGAATCTCGAGGCCCGGGAGGCGCCGCTGGAAAGCTCGTCCTGAGCCCGCCGTCCCAACCAGGGCTCGCCCGGTTGAGGTCGACCTCGACCATAGAAACCCGTTTCCGGGGCCCGTTGAGGTTTTGCGGCAACGCCAAGGATCGGAGCGCCGGTGAGGAAACCGACCTGCCGCGGTCCCGGCCCGTCTCCGCCGCCGAGAAGGATTTGAGCCATCGAAACCATACGCGTGCGCGCCACCAAAAGAACAACCCGCCGGACGCAAAAAGGAGGAGGTGCAACACGAGGACTTCCTAGGAGGTCACCCATCCCAGTACTACTCTCGCCCAAGCACGCTTGACTGCGGAGTTCTGATGGGATCCGGTTCATTGGTGCTGGTATGATCGCACCTGTCAAGTGTGGCGCGAACAACTGCTTTATGCCTTCGCAAGGCCGCCGCGCGCGCTTCAAACGATCATAACTTTCTGTCCGGATGAATCTCGAGGCCCGGGAGGCGTCGCTGGAAAGCTCGTCCTGAGCCCGCCGCCGTCCCAACCAGGGCTCGCCCGGTTGAGGTCGACCTCGACCATAGAAACCCGTTTCGGAGGTTTTGCGGCAACGCCAAGGATCGGAGCCGCCAGGTGAGGAAACCGACCTGCCGCGGTCCCGGCCCGTCTCCGCCGCCGAGAAGGATTTGAGCCATCGAAACCATACGCGTGCGCGCCACCAAAAGAACAACCCGACTGACGCAAAAAGAGGAGGTGCAACACGAGGACTTCCCAGGAGGTCACCCATCCCAAGATTACTCGCCCAAGCACGCTTAATCGCGGAGTTCGATGGGATCCGGTCATTGGTGCCGGTATGATCGCACCCGTCAAGTGTGGCGCGATCAACCGCTTTATGCCTTCGCCGGGCCGCGTGCGCGCTTCGAACGATCATAACTTTCTGTCCGGGATGAATCTCGAGGCCCGGAGGCGCCGCCGGAAAGCTCGTCCCCGAGCCCGCCGCCCCAACCAGGGCTCGCCCTGCTGAGGTCGACCCGACCATAGAAACCCGTTTCGGGGCCCGCTGAGGTTTTGCGGCAACGCCAAGGATCGGAGCCGCCGGTGAGGAAACCGACCTGCCGCGGTCCCGGCCCGTCTCCGCCGCCGAGAAGGATTTGAGCCATCGAAACCATACGCGTGCGCGCCACCAAAAGAACAACCCGACTGACGCAAAAAGGAGGAGGTGCAACACGAGGACTTCCCAGGAGGTCACCCATCCCAAGATTACTCTCGCCCAAGCACGCTTAATCATGAGTTCGATGGGATCCGGTTCATTGGTGCTGGTATGATCGCACCTGTCAAGTGTGGCGCGAACAACTGCTTTATGCCTTCGCCGGCCGCCGTGCGCGCTTCAAACGATCATAACTTTCTGTCCGGGATGAATCTCGAGGCCCGGGAGGCGCCGCTGGAAAGCTCGTCCTGAGCCCGCCGCCGTCCCAACCAGGGCTCGCCCGGTTGAGGTCGACCTCGACCATAGAAACCCGTTTCGGAGGTTTTGCGGCAACGCCAAGGATCGGAGCCGCCGGTGAGGAAACCGACCTGCCGCGGTCCCGGCCCGTCTCCGCCGCCGAGAAGGATTTGAGCCATCGAAACCATACGCGTGCGCGCCACCAAAAGAACAACCCGACTGACGCAAAAAGGAGGAGGTGCAACACGAGGACTTCCCAGGAGGTCACCCATCCCAAGATTACTTCGCCCAAGCACGCTTAACTGCGGAGTTCTGATGGGATCCGGTTCATTAGTGCTGGTATGATCGCACCTGTCAAGTGTGGCGCGATCAACTGCTTCATGCCTTCGCCGGGCCGCCGTGCGCGCTTCGAACGATCATAACTTTCTGTCCGGGATGAATCTCGAGGCCCGGGAGGCGCCGCTGAAAGCTCGTCCTGAGCCCGCCGCCGTCCCAACCAGGGCTCGCCCGGTTGAGGTCGACCTCGACCATAGAAACCCGTTTCGGGGCCCGTTTCGGAGGTTTTGCGGCAACGCCAAGGATCGGAGCCGCCGGGTGAGGAAACCGACCTGCCGCGGTCCCGGCCCGTCTCCGCCGCCGAGAAGGATTTGAGCCATCGAAACCATACGCGTGCGCGCCACCAAAAGAACAACCCGACTGACGCAAAAAGGAGGAGGTGCAACACGAGGACTTCCCAGGAGGTCACCCATCCCAGTACTACTCTCGCCCAAGCACGCTTAACTGCGGAGTTCTGATGGGATCCGGCATTAGTGCCGGTATGATCGCACCCGCCAAGTGTGGCGCGATCAACCGCTTTCATGCCTTCGCCGGGCCGCCGTGCGCGCTTCGAACGATCATAACTTTCTGTCCGGGATGAATCTCGAGGCCCGGAGGCGCCGCTGGAAAGCTCGTCCTGAGCCCGCCGTCCCAACCAGGGCTCGCCCGGTTGAGGTCGACCTCGACCATAGAAACCCGTTTCGGGGCCCGCTTCGAGGTTTTGCGCAACGCCAAGGATCGGAGCCGCCGGGAGGAAACCGACCCGCCGCGGCCCCGCCCGTCCTCCGCCGCCGAGAAGGATTTGAGCCATCGAAACCATACGCGTGCGCGCCACCAAAAGAACAACCCGACTGACGCAAAAAGGAGGAGGTGCAACACGAGGACTTCCTCAGAGGTCACCCATCCCAAGACTACTTCGCCAAGCACGCTTAATCGCGGAGTTCGATGGGATCCGGTCATTAGGTGCCGGTATGATCGCACCCGTCAAGTGTGGCGCGAACAACCGCTTTATGCCTTCGCAAGGCCGCCGTGCGCGCGCTCGAACGATCATAACTTTCTCGTCCGGATGAATCTCGAGGCCCGGAGGCGCCGCTGGAAAGCTCGTCCTGAGCCCGCCGCGTCCCAACCAGGGCTCGCCCGGTTGAGGTCGACCTCGACCATAGAAACCCGTTTCGGGGCCCGTTTTGAGGTTTTGCGGCAACGCCAAGGATCGGAGCCGCCGGTGAGGAAACCGACCTGCCGCGGTCCCGGCCCGTCTCCGCCGCCGAGAAGGATTTGAGCCATCGAAACCATACGCGTGCGCGCCACCAAAAGAACAACCCGACTGACGCAAAAAGGAGGAGGTGCAACACGAGGACTTCCCAGGAGGTCACCCATCCCAAGACTACTCTCGCCAAGCACGCTTAATCGCGGAGTTCTTATGGGATCCGGTTCATTAGTGCCGGTATGATCGCACCTCGCAAGTGTGGCGCGATCAACCGCTTTCATGCCTTCGCCGGCCGCCGTGCGCGCTTCGAACGATCATAACTTTCGTCCGGATGAATCTCGAGGCCCGGAGGCGCCGCCGGAAAGCTCGTCCCCGAGCCGCCGCCGTCCCAACCAGGGCTCGCCCTGGCTGAGGTCGACTCGACCATAGAAACCCGTTTCGGGCCCGTTTGAGGTTTTGCGGCAACGCCAAGGATCGGAGCCGCCGGGAGGAAACCGACCTGCCGCGGTCCCCGGCCCGTCTCCGCCGCCGAGAAGGATTTGAGCCATCGAAACCATACGCGTGCGCGCCACCAAAAGAACAACCCGACTGACGCAAAAAGGAGGAGGTGCAACACGAGGACTTCCCAGGAGGTCACCCATCCCAAGCACTACTCGCGCCAAGCACGCTTAATCGCGGAGTTCTCGATGGGATCCGGTTCATTGGTGCCGGTATGATCGCACCCGTCAAGTGTGGCGCGATCAACCGCTTTCATGCCTTCGCCAGGCCGCCGTGCGCGCTTCGAACGATCATAACTTTCTGTCCGGATGAATCTCGAGGCCCGGGAGGCGCCGCTGGAAAGCTCGTCCTGAGCCCGCCGCCGTCCCAACCAGGGCTCGCCCGGTTGAGGTCGACCTCGACCATAGAAACCCGTTTCGGGGCCCGTTTCGGAGGTTTTGCGGCAACGCCAAGGATCGGAGCCGCCGGTGAGGAAACCGACCTGCCGCGGTCCCGGCCCGTCTCCGCCGCCGAGAAGGATTTGAGCCATCGAAACCATACGCGTGCGCGCCACCAAAAGAACAACCCGACTGACGCAAAAAGGAGGAGGTGCAACACGAGGACTTCCCAGGAGGTCACCCATCCCAGTACTACTCTCGCCCAAGCACGCTTAATCGGAGTTCGATGGGATCCGGTTCATTGGTGCCGGTATGATCGCACCCGTCAAGTGTGGCGCGATCAACCGCTTTATGCCTTCGCCGGCCGCCGTGCGCGCTTCAAACGATCATAACTTTCTGTCCGGATGAATCTCGAGGCCCGGGAGGCGCCGCTGAAAGCTCGTCCTGAGCCCGCCGTCGTCCCAACCAGGGCTCGCCCGGTTGAGGTCGACCTCGACCATAGAAACCCGTTTCGGGGCCCGTTTCGGAGGTTTTGCGGCAACGCCAAGGATCGGAGCCGCAGGGTGAGGAAACCGACCTGCCGCGGTCCCGGCCCGTCTCCGCCGCCGAGAAGGATTTGAGCCATCGAAACCATACGCGTGCGCGCCACCAAAAGAACAACCCGACTGACGCAAAAAGGAGGAGGTGCAACACGAGGACTTCCCAGGAGGTCACCCATCCCAATACTACTCGCCCAAGCACGCTTAACTGCGGAGTTCTGATGGGATCCGGTTCATTAGTGCTGGTATGATCGCACCTGTCAAGTGTGGCGCGATCAACTGCTTCATGCCTTCGCCGGGCCGCCGTGCGCGCTTCGAACGATCATAACTTTCTGTCCGGGATGAATCTCGAGGCCCGGGAGGCGCCGCTGGAAAGCTCGTCCTGAGCCCGCCGCCCCAACCAGGGCTCGCCCGGTTGAGGTCGACCTCGACCATAGAAACCCGTTTCGGAGGTTTTGCGGCAACGCCAAGGATCGGAGCCGCCGGGTGAGGAAACCGACCTGCCGCGGTCCCGGGCCCGTCTCCGCCGCCGAGAAGGATTTGAGCCATCGAAACCATACGCGTGCGCGCCACCAAAAGAACAACCCGACTGACGCAAAAAGGAGGAGGTGCAACACGAGGACTTCCCAGGAGGTCACCCATCCCAAGATTACTCGCCCAAGCACGCTTAACTGCGGAGTTCTGATGGGATCCGGTTCATTAGTGCTGGTATGATCGCACCTGTCAAGTGTGGCGCGATCAACTGCTTCATGCCTTCGCCGGGCCGCCGTGCGCGCTTCGAACGATCATAACTTTCTGTCCGGGATGAATCTCGAGGCCCGGGAGGCGCCGCTGGAAAGCTCGTCCTGAGCCCGCCGCCGTCCCAACCAGGGCTCGCCCGGTTGAGGTCGACCTCGACCATAGAAACCCGTTTCGGGGCCCGTTTCGAGGTTTTGCGCAACGCCAAGGATCGGAGCCGCCGGTGAGGAAACCGACCTGCCGCGGTCCCGGCCCGTCTCCGCCGCCGAGAAGGATTTGAGCCATCGAAACCATACGCGTGCGCGCCACCAAAAGAACAACCCGACTGACGCAAAAAGGAGGAGGTGCAACACGAGGACTTCCCAGGAGGTCACCCATCCCAGTACTACTCTCGCCCAAGCACGCTTAACTGCGGAGTTCTGATGGGATCCGGTTCATTGGTGCTGGTATGATCGCACCTGTCAAGTGTGGCGCGATCAACTCCTTCATGCCTTCGCCGGGCCGCCGTGCGCGCTTCGAACGATCATAACTTTCTGTCCGGGATGAATCTCGAGGCCCGGGAGGCGCCGCTGGAAAGCTCGTCCTGAGCCCGCCGCCGTCCCAACCAGGGCTCGCCCGGTTGAGGTCGACCTCGACCATAGAAACCCGTTTCGGGGCCCGTTTCGGAGGTTTTGCGGCAACGCCAAGGATCGGAGCCGCCGGTGAGGAAACCGACCTGCCGCGGTCCCGGCCCGTCTCCGCCGCCGAGAAGGATTTGAGCCATCGAAACCATACGCGTGCGCGCCACCAAAAGAACAACCCGACTGACGCAAAAAGGAGGAGGTGCAACACGAGGACTTCCCAGGAGGTCACCCATCCCAGTACTACTCTCGCCCAAGCACGCTTGACTGCGGAGTTCTGATGGGATCCGGTTCATTGGTGCTGGTATGATCGCACCTGTCAAGTGTGGCGCGATCAACTGCTTCATGCCTTCGCCGGGCCGCCGTGCGCGCTTCGAACGATCATAACTTTCTGTCCGGGATGAATCTCGAGGCCCGGGAGGCGCCGCTGGAAAGCTCGTCCTGAGCCCGCCGCCGTCCCAACCAGGGCTCGCCCGGTTGAGGTCGACCTCGACCATAGAAACCCGTTTCGGGGCCCGTTTCGGAGGTTTTGCGGCAACGCCAAGGATCGGAGCCGCCGGTGAGGAAACCGACCTGCCGCGGTCCCGGGCCCGTCTCCGCCGCCGAGAAGGATTTGAGCCATCGAAACCATACGCGTGCGCGCCACCAAAAGAACAACCCGACTGACGCAAAAAGGAGGAGGTGCAACACGAGGACTTCCCAGGAGGTCACCCATCCCAAGATTACTTCTCGCCAAGCACGCTTAATCGCGGAGTTCGATGGGATCCGTCATTAGTGCCGGTATGATCGCACCCGTCAAGTGTGGCGCGATCAACTGCTTCATGCCTTCGCCGGCCGCCGTGCGCGCTTCGAACGATCATAACTTTCTCGTCCGGATGAATCTCGAGGCCCGGAGGCGCCGCCGGAAAGCTCGTCCCCGAGCCCGCCGTCCCAACCAGGGCTCGCCCGGCTGAGGTCGACTCGACCATAGAAACCCGTTTCGGGGCCCGTTTCGGAGGTTTTGCGGCAACGCCAAGGATCGGAGCCGCCGGGTGAGGAAACCGACCTGCCGCGTCCCGGCCCGTCTCCGCCGCCGAGAAGGATTTGAGCCATCGAAACCATACGCGTGCGCGCCACCAAAAGAACAACCCGACTGACGCAAAAAGGAGGAGGTGCAACACGAGGACTTCCCAGGAGGTCACCCATCCCAAGCACTACTTCTCGCCCAAGCACGCTTAATCGCGAGTTCGATGGGATCCGGTTCATTAGTGCCGGTATGATCGCACCCGTCAAGTGTGGCGCGATCAACCGCTTTATGCCTTCGCCGGCCGCCGTGCGCGCTTCGAACGATCATAACTTTCTGTCCGGATGAATCTCGAGGCCCGGGAGGCGCCGCTGGAAAGCTCGTCCTGAGCCCGCCGTCCCAACCAGGGCTCGCCCGGTTGAGGTCGACCTCGACCATAGAAACCCGTTTCGGGGCCCGTTTCGGAGGTTTTGCGGCAACGCCAAGGATCGGAGCCGCAGGTGAGGAAACCGACCTGCCGCGGTCCCGGCCCGTCTCCGCCGCCGAGAAGGATTTGAGCCATCGAAACCATACGCGTGCGCGCCACCAAAAGAACAACCCGACTGACGCAAAAAGGAGGAGGTGCAACACGAGGACTTCCTGAGGTCACCCATCCCAAGACTACTTTCGCGCCAAGCACGCTTGACTGCGGAGTTCTGATGGGATCCGGTTCATTGGTGCTGGTATGATCGCACCTGTCAAGTGTGGCGCGATCAACTGCTTCATGCCTTCGCGGGCCGCCGTGCGCGCTTCGAACGATCATAACTTTCTGTCCGGGATGAATCTCGAGGCCCGGGAGGCGCCGCTGGAAAGCTCGTCCTGAGCCCGCCGCCGTCCCAACCAGGGCTCGCCCGGTTGAGGTCGACCTCGACCATAGAAACCCGTTTCGGGGCCCGTTTCGAGGTTTTGCGGCAACGCCAAGGATCGGAGCCGCCGGTGAGGAAACCGACCTGCCGCGGTCCCGGCCCGTCTCCGCCGCCGAGAAGGATTTGAGCCATCGAAACCATACGCGTGCGCGCCACCAAAAGAACAACCCGACTGACGCAAAAAGGAGGAGGTGCAACACGAGGACTTCCCAGGAGGTCACCCATCCCAGTACTACTCTCGCCCAAGCACGCTTAACTGCGGAGTTCTGATGGGATCCGGTTCATTAGTGCTGGTATGATCGCACCTGTCAAGTGTGGCGCGATCAACTGCTTCATGCCTTCGCCGGGCCGCCGTGCGCGCTTCGAACGATCATAACTTTCTGTCCGGGATGAATCTCGAGGCCCGGGAGGCGCCGCTGGAAAGCTCGTCCTGAGCCCGCAGCCGTCCCAACCAGGGCTCGCCCGGTTGAGGTCGACCTCGACCATAGAAACCCGTTTCGGGGCCCGTTTCGAGGGTTTTGCGGCAACGCCAAGGATCGGAGCCGCAGTGTGAGGAAACCGACCTGCCGCGGTCCCGGGCCCGTCTCCGCCGCCGAGAAGGATTTGAGCCATCGAAACCATACGCGTGCGCGCCACCAAAAGAACAACCCGACTGACGCAAAAAGGAGGAGGTGCAACACGAGGACTTCCCAGGAGGTCACCCATCCCAGTACTACTCTCGCCAAGCACGCTTAACTGCGGAGTTCTGATGGGATCCGGTTCATTGGTGCTGGTATGATCGCACCTGTCAAGTGTGGCGCGATCAACTGCTTCATGCCTTCGCCGGGCCGCCGTGCGCGCTTCGAACGATCATAACTTTCTGTCCGGGATGAATCTCGAGGCCCGGGAGGCGCCGCTGGAAAGCTCGTCCTGAGCCCGCCGCCGTCCCAACCAGGGCTCGCCCGGTTGAGGTCGACCTCGACCATAGAAACCCGTTTCGGGGCCCGTTTTGGAGGTTTTGCGGCAACGCCAAGGATCGGAGCCGCCGGTGAGGAAACCGACCTGCCGCGGTCCCGGCCCGTCTCCGCCGCCGAGAAGGATTTGAGCCATCGAAACCATACGCGTGCGCGCCACCAAAAGAACAACCCGACTGACGCAAAAAGGAGGAGGTGCAACACGAGGACTTCCCAGGAGGTCACCCATCCCAGTACTACTCTCGCCCAAGCACGCTTAACTGCGGAGTTCTGATGGGATCCGGTTCATTGGTGCTGGTATGATCGCACCTGTCAAGTGTGGCGCGATCAACTGCTTTATGCCTTCGCAAGGCCGCCGTGCGCGCTTCGAACGATCATAACTTTCTGTCCGGATGAATCTCGAGGCCCGGGAGGCGCCGCTGGAAAGCTCGTCCTGAGCCCGCCGCCGTCCCAACCAGGGCTCGCCCGGTTGAGGTCGACCTCGACCATAGAAACCCGTTTCGGAGGTTTTGCGGCAACGCCAAGGATCGGAGCCGCCGGGTGAGGAAACCGACCGCCGCGGTCCCGGCCCGCCTCCGCCGCCGAGAAGGATTTGAGCCATCGAAACCATACGCGTGCGCGCCACCAAAAGAACAACCCGACTGACGCAAAAAGGAGGAGGTGCAACACGAGGACTTCCCAGGAGGTCACCCATCCCAGTACTACTCTCGCCCAAGCACGCTTAACTGCGGAGTTCTGATGGGATCCGGTTCATTAGTGCTGGTATGATCGCACCTGTCAAGTGTGGCGCGATCAACCGCTTTATGCCTTCGCAGGCCGCCGTGCGCGCTTCAAACGATCATAACTTTCTCGTCCGGATGAATCTCGAGGCCCGGAGGCGCCGCTGGAAAGCTCGTCCTGAGCCCGCCGCCGTCCCAACCAGGGCTCGCCCGGTTGAGGTCGACCTCGACCATAGAAACCCGTTTCGGGGCCCGTTTCGGAGGTTTTGCGGCAACGCCAAGGATCGGAGCCGCCGGTGAGGAAACCGACCTGCCGCGGTCCCGGCCCGTCTCCGCCGCCGAGAAGGATTTGAGCCATCGAAACCATACGCGTGCGCGCCACCAAAAGAACAACCCGATTGACGCAAAAAGGAGGAGGTGCAACACGAGGACTTCCCAGAGGTCACCCATCCCAAGATTACTTCGCCCAAGCACGCTTAATCGCGGAGTTCGATGGGATCCGGTCATTGGTGCTGGTATGATCGCACCTGTCAAGTGTGGCGCGATCAATTGCTTCATGCATTCGCCGGGCCGCCGTGCGCGCTTCGAACGATCATAACTTTCTGTCCGGGATGAATCTCGAGGCCCGGGAGGCGCCGCTGGAAAGCTCGTCCTGAGCCCGCCGCGTCCCAACCAGGGCTCGCCCGGTTGAGGTCGACCTCGACCATAGAAACCCGTTTCCCGTTTCGAGGTTTTGCGGCAACGCCAAGGATCGGAGCCGCCGGGAGGAAACCGACCTGCCGCGGTCCCGGCCCGTCTCCGCCGCCGAGAAGGATTTGAGCCATCGAAACCATACGCGTGCGCGCCACCAAAAGAACAACCCGATTGACGCAAAAAGGAGGAGGTGCAACACGAGGACTTCCCTGTGAGGTCACCCATCCCAAGATTACTCTCGCCAAGCACGCTTAATCGCGGAGTTCGATGGGATCCGGTTCATTAGGCCGGTATGATCGCACCCGTCAAGTGTGGCGCGATCAACCGCTTTATGCCTTCGCCGGCCGCCGTGCGCTTCGAACGATCATAACTTTCTTCCGGATGAATCTCGAGGCCCGGAGGCGCCGCCGGAAAGCTCGTCCCCGAGCCCGCCGTCGTCCCAACCAGGGCTCGCCCGGTTGAGGTCGACCTCGACCATAGAAACCCGTTTCGGAGGTTTTGCGGCAACGCCAAGGATCGGAGCCGCCAGGTGAGGAAACCGACCTGCCGCGGTCCCGGCCCGTCTCCGCCGCCGAGAAGGATTTGAGCCATCGAAACCATACGCGTGCGCGCCACCAAAAGAACAACCCGACTGACGCAAAAAGGAGGAGGTGCAACACGAGGACTTCCCAGGAGGTCACCCATCCCAGTACTACTCTCGCCCAAGCACGCTTAACTGCGGAGTTCTGATGGGATCCGGTTCATTAGTGCTGGTATGATCGCACCTGTCAAGTGTGGCGCGATCAACTGCTTCATGCCTTCGCCGGGCCGCCGTGCGCGCTTCGAACGATCATAACTTTCTGTCCGGATGAATCTCGAGGCCCGGGAGGCGCCGCTGGAAAGCTCGTCCTGAGCCCGCCGCCGTCCCAACCAGGGCTCGCCCGGTTGAGGTCGACCTCGACCATAGAAACCCGTTTCGGAGGTTTTGCGGCAACGCCAAGGATCGGAGCCGCCGGTGAGGAAACCGACCTGCCGCGGTCCCGGCCCGTCTCCGCCGCCGAGAAGGATTTGAGCCATCGAAACCATACGCGTGCGCGCCACCAAAAGAACAACCCGACTGACGCAAAAAGGAGGAGGTGCAACACGAGGACTTCTCCCAGAGGTCACCCATCCCAAGATTACTTCGCCCAAGCACGCTTAATCGCGGAGTTCTGATGGGATCCGGTTCATTGGTGCTGGTATGATCGCACCTGTCAAGTGTGGCGCGATCAACTGCTTCATGCCTTCGCCGGGCCGCCGTGCGCGCTTCGAACGATCATAACTTTCGTCCGGATGAATCTCGAGGCCCGGAGGCGCCGCCGGAAAGCTCGTCCCGAGCCCGCCGCCCCCAACCAGGGCTCGCCTGGCTGAGGTCGACCTCGACCATAGAAACCCGTTGGGCCCGTTGAGGTTTTGCGGCAACGCCAAGGATCGGAGCCGCCGGTGAGGAAACCGACCCGCCGCGTCCCGGCCCGTCTCCGCCGCCGAGAAGGATTTGAGCCATCGAAACCATACGCGTGCGCGCCACCAAAAGAACAACCCGACTGACGCAAAAAGGAGGAGGTGCAACACGAGGACTTCCCAGAGGTCACCCATCCCAAGACTACTTCGCCAAGCACGCTTGACTGCGGAGTTCTGATGGGATCCGGTTCATTGGTGCTGGTATGATCGCACCTGTCAAGTGTGGCGCGATCAACTGCTTCATGCATTCGCCGGGCCGCCGTGCGCGCTTCGAACGATCATAACTTTCTCCGGGATGAATCTCGAGGCCCGGAGGCGCCGCCGGAAAGCTCGTCCCGAGCCCGCCGCCCCCAACCAGGGCTCGCCCGGCTTGAGGTCGACCTCGACCATAGAAACCCGTTTCCCGTGCTGGGAGGTTTTGCGCAACGCCAAGGATCGGAGCCGCCGGTGAGGAAACCGACCAGCCGCGGTCCCGGCCCGCCTCCGCCGCCGAGAAGGATTTGAGCCATCGAAACCATATACGCGTGCGCGCCACCAAAAGAACAACCCGACCGACGCAAAAAGGAGGAGGTGCAACACGAGGACTTCCCAGAGGTCACCCATCCCAAGACTACTCTCGCCCAAGCACGCTTAATCATGAGTTCGATGGGATCCGGTTCATTGGTGCTGGTATGATCGCACCTGTCAAGTGTGGCGCGATCAACTGCTTCATGCCTTCGCCGGGCCGCCGTGCGCGCTTCGAACGATCATAACTTTCTGTCCGGGATGAATCTCGAGGCCCGGGAGGCGCCGCTGGAAAGCTCGTCCTGAGCCCGCCGCCGTCCCAACCAGGGCTCGCCCGGTTGAGGTCGACCTCGACCATAGAAACCCGTTTCGGGGCCCGCTGAGGTTTTGCGCAACGCCAAGGATCGGAGCCGCCGGTGAGGAAACCGACCTGCCGCGGTCCCGGCCCGTCTCCGCCGCCGAGAAGGATTTGAGCCATCGAAACCATACGCGTGCGCGCCACCAAAAGAACAACCCGACTGACGCAAAAAGGAGGAGGTGCAACACGAGGACTTCCCAGGAGGTCACCCATCCCAGTACTACTCTCGCCCAAGCACGCTTAACTGCGGAGTTCTGATGGGATCCGGTTCATTGGTGCTGGTATGATCGCACCTGTCAAGTGTGGCGCGATCAACTGCTTCATGCATTCGCCGGGCCGCCGTGCGCGCTTCGAACGATCATAACTTTCTGTCCGGGATGAATCTCGAGGCCCGGGAGGCGCCGCTGGAAAGCTCGTCCTGAGCCCGCCGCCGTCCCAACCAGGGCTCGCCCGGTTGAGGTCGACCTCGACCATAGAAACCCGTTTCGGGGCCCGTTTCGGAGGTTTTGCGGCAACGCCAAGGATCGGAGCCGCCGGTGAGGAAACCGACCTGCCG
The DNA here is from genome assembly GCA_026541065.1 of Canavalia ensiformis. Classification (NCBI taxonomy): domain Eukaryota; kingdom Viridiplantae; phylum Streptophyta; class Magnoliopsida; order Fabales; family Fabaceae; genus Canavalia; species Canavalia ensiformis. The sequence continues at coordinate 94,702 of JAMKYM010000325.1, read as the reverse complement.
CGGTCCCGGCCCGTCTCCGCCGCCGAGAAGGATTTGAGCCATCGAAACCATACGCGTGCGCGCCACCAAAAGAACAACCCGACTGACGCAAAAAGGAGGAGGTGCAACACGAGGACTTCCCAGGAGGTCACCCATCCCAGTACTACTCTCGCCCAAGCACGCTTGACTGCGGAGTTCTGATGGGATCCGGTTCATTGGTGCTGGTATGATCGCACCTGTCAAGTGTGGCGCGATCAACTGCTTTATGCCTTCGCGGCCGCCGTGCGCGCGCTCAAACGATCATAACTTTCTGTCCGGGATGAATCTCGAGGCCCGGGAGGCGCCCCTGGAAAGCTCGTCCTGAGCCCGCCGCCGTCCCAACCAGGGCTCGCCCGGTTGAGGTCGACCTCGACCATAGAAACCCGTTTCGGGGCCCGTTTCGGAGGTTTTGCGGCAACGCCAAGGATCAGAGCCGCCAGGTGAGGAAACCGACCTGCCGCGGTCCCGGGCCCGTCTCCGCCGCCGAGAAGGATTTGAGCCATCGAAACCATACGCGTGCGCGCCACCAAAAGAACAACCCGACTGACGCAAAAAGGAGGAGGTGCAACACGAGGACTTCCCAGGAGGTCACCCATCCCGATTACTTCGCCCAAGCACGCTTAATCGCGGAGTTCGATGGGATCCGGTTCATTAGTGCCGGTATGATCGCACCCGTCCAAGTGTGGCGCGATCAACCGCTTCATGCCTTCGCCGGCCGCCGTGCGCGCTTCGAACGATCATAACTTTCTGTCCGGATGAATCTCGAGGCCCGGGAGGCGCCGCTGGAAAGCTCGTCCTGAGCCCGCCGCCGTCCCAACCAGGGCTCGCCCGGTTGAGGTCGACCTCGACCATAGAAACCCGTTTCGGGGCCCGTTTCGGAGGTTTTGCGGCAACGCCAAGGATCGGAGCCGCCGGTGAGGAAACCGACCTGCCGCGGTCCCGAGCCCGTCTCCGCCGCCGAGAAGGATTTGAGCCATCGAAACCATACGCGTGCGCGCCACCAAAAGAACAACCCGACTGACGCAAAAAGGAGGAGGTGCAACACGAGGACTTCCCAGGAGGTCACCCATCCCAAGATTACTCGCCAAGCACGCTTGACTGCGGAGTTCTGATGGGATCCGGTTCATTGGTGCTGGTATGATCGCACTGTCAAGTGTGGCGCGAACAACTTCTTTATGCCTTCGCAAGGCCGCCGTGCGCGCTTCGAACGATCATAACTTTCTGTCCGGATGAATCTCGAGGCCCGGGAGGCGCCGCTGGAAAGCTCGTCCTGAGCCCGCCGCCGTCCCAACCAGGGCTCGCCCGGTTGAGGTCGACCTCGACCATAGAAACCCGTTTCGGGGCCCGTTTCGAGGTTTTGCGCAACGCCAAGGATCGAGCCGCCGGTGAGGAAACCGACCTGCCGCGGCCCGGCCCGTCTCCGCCGCCGAGAAGGATTTGAGCCATCGAAACCATACGCGTGCGCGCCACCAAAAGAACAACCCGACTGACGCAAAAAGGAGGAGGTGCAACACGAGGACTTCCCAGGAGGTCACCCATCCCAGTACTACTCTCGCCCAAGCACGCTTAATCGGAGTTCGATGGGATCCGGTTCATTGTGCCGGTATGATCGCACCCGTCAAGTGTGGCGCGAACAACCGCTTTATGCCTTCGCAAAGGCCGCCGTGCGCGCTTCGAACGATCATAACTTTCTGTCCGGGATGAATCTCGAGGCCCGGAGGCGCCGCTGGAAAGCTCGTCCTGAGCCCGCCGCCGTCCCAACCAGGGCTCGCCCGGTTGAGGTCGACCTCGACCATAGAAACCCGTTTCGGGCCCGTTTCGAGGTTTTGCGGCAACGCCAAGGATCGGAGCCGCCGGTGAGGAAACCGACCTGCCGCGGTCCCGGCCCGTCTCCGCCGCCGAGAAGGATTTGAGCCATCGAAACCATACGCGTGCGCGCCACCAAAAGAACAACCCGACTGACGCAAAAAGGAGGAGGTGCAACACGAGGACTTCCCAGGAGGTCACCCATCCCAAGATTACTTCGCCAAGCACGCTTAACGCGGAGTTCGATGGGATCCGGTTCATTGTGCTGGTATGATCGCACCCGTCAAGTGTGGCGCGATCAACCGCTTTATGCCTTCGCCGGCCGCCGTGCGCGCTTCGAACGATCATAACTTTCGTCCGGATGAATCTCGAGGCCCGGGAGGCGCCGCTGGAAAGCTCGTCCTGAGCCCGCCGCGTCCCAACCAGGGCTCGCCCGGTTGAGGTCGACCTCGACCATAGAAACCCGTTTCGGGCCCGTTTCGGAGGTTTTGCGGCAACGCCAAGGATCGGAGCCGCCGGTGAGGAAACCGACCCGCCGCGGCCCCGGCCCGTCTCCGCCGCCGAGAAGGATTTGAGCCATCGAAACCATACGCGTGCGCGCCACCAAAAGAACAACCCGACTGACGCAAAAAGGAGGAGGTGCAACACGAGGACTTCCCAGAGGTCACCCATCCCAAGACTACTCTCGCCAAGCACGCTTGATCGCGGAGTTCGATGGGATCCGGTTCATTGGCCGGTATGATCGCACCCGTCAAGTGTGGCGCGATCAACCGCTTTATGCCTTCGCAAGCCGCCGCGCGCGCTTCAAACGATCATAACTTTCTCCGGATGAATCTCGAGGCCCGGAGGCGCCGCCGAAAGCTCGTCCCGAGCTCGCCGCCGTCCCAACCAGGGCTCGCCCGGCTGAGGTCGACTCGACCATAGAAACCCGTTTCGGGGCCCGTTTTGAGGTTTTGCGGCAACGCCAAGGATCGGAGCCGCCGGTGAGGAAACCGACCCGCCGCGGTCCCGGCCCGTCTCCGCCGCCGAGAAGGATTTGAGCCATCGAAACCATACGCGTGCGCGCCACCAAAAGAACAACCCGATCGACGCAAAAAGGAGGAGGTGCAACACGAGGACTTCCCAGAGGTCACCCATCCCAAGATTACTTCGCCCAAGCACGCTTAATCGCGGAGTTCTCGATGGGATCCGGTTCATTAGTGCCGGTATGATCGCACCCGTCAAGTGTGGCGCGATCAACCGTTTCATGCCTTCGCAAGGCCGCCGTGCGCGCTTCAACGATCATAACTTTCTGTCCGGATGAATCTCGAGGCCCGGAGGCGCCGCCGAAAGCTCGTCCCGAGCCCGCCGTCGTCCCAACCAGGGCTCGCCCGGCCGAGGTCGACTCGACCATAGAAACCCGTTTCGGGGCCCGTTTCGAGGTTTTGCGCAACGCCAAGGATCGGAGCCGCCGGTGAGGAAACCGACCTCGCCGCGGTCCCGGCCTCCGCTCCGCCGCCGAGAAGGATTTGAGCCATCGAAACCATACGCGTGCGCGCCACCAAAAGAACAACCCGACTGACGCAAAAAGGAGGAGGTGCAACACGAGGACTTCCCAGGAGGTCACCCATCCCAGTATTACTCTCGCCCAAGCACGCTTGACTGCGGAGTTCTGATGGGATCCGGTTCATTGGTGCTGGTATGATCGCACCTGTCAAGTGTGGCGCGATCAACTGCTTTATGCCTTCGCAAGGCCGCCGTGCGCGCGCTTCGAACGATCATAACTTTCTGTCCGGATGAATCTCGAGGCCCGGGAGGCGCCGCTGGAAAGCTCGTCCTGAGCCCGCCGCCGTCCCAACCAGGGCTCGCCCGGTTGAGGTCGACCTCGACCATAGAAACCCGTTTCGGAGGTTTTGCGGCAACGCCAAGGATCGGAGCCGCAAGGTGAGGAAACCGACCTGCCGCGGTCCCGGCCCGTCTCCGCCGCCGAGAAGGATTTGAGCCATCGAAACCATACGCGTGCGCGCCACCAAAAGAACAACCCGACTGACGCAAAAAGGAGGAGGTGCAACACGAGGACTTCCTGTGAGGTCACCCATCCCAAGACTACTCGCCCAAGCACGCTTAATCGCGGAGTTCGATGGGATCCGGTTCATTAGTGCTGGTATGATCGCACCTGTCAAGTGTGGCGCGATCAACTGCTTCATGCCTTCGCCGGGCCGCCGTGCGCGCTTCGAACGATCATAACTTTTTGTCCGGGATGAATCTCGAGGCCCGGAGGCGCCGCTGGAAAGCTCGTCCTGAGCCCGCAGCCGTCCCAACCAGGGCTCGCCCGGTTGAGGTCGACCTCGACCATAGAAACCCGTTCGGGGCCCGTTTGAGGTTTTGCGGCAACGCCAAGGATCGGAGCCGCAGTGTGAGGAAACCGACCTGCCGCGTCCCGGCCCGTCTCCGCCGCCGAGAAGGATTTGAGCCATCGAAACCATACGCGTGCGCGCCACCAAAAGAACAACCCGACTGACGCAAAAGGAGGAGGTGCAACACGAGGACTTCCTGGAGGTCACCCATCCCAATACTACTCTCGCCCAAGCACGCTTAACTGCGGAGTTCTGATGGGATCCGGTTCATTAGGTGCTGGTATGATCGCACCTGTCAAGTGTGGCGCGATCAACTGCTTCATGCCTTCGCCGGGCCGCCGTGCGCGCTTCGAACGATCATAACTTTCTCGTCCGGATGAATCTCGAGGCCCGGGAGGCGCCGCTGGAAAGCTCGTCCTGAGCCCGCCGTCCCAACCAGGGCTCGCCCAGTTGAGGTCGACCTCGACCATAGAAACCCGTTTCGGGGCCCGTTGAGGTTTTGCGCAACGCCAAGGATCGGAGCCGCAATGAGGAAACCGACCTGCCGCGGTCCCGGCCCGTCCTCCGCCGCCGAGAAGGATTTGAGCCATCGAAACCATACGCGTGCGCGCCACCAAAAGAACAACCCGACCGACGCAAAAAGGAGGAGGTGCAACACGAGACTTCCCAGAGGTCACCCATCCCAAGACTACTCGCCCAAGCACGCTTAATCGAGTTCGATGGGATCCGGTCATTGGTGCTGGTATGATCGCACCCGCCAAGTGTGGCGCGATCAACCGCTTTATGCCTTCGCAAGGCCGCCGCGCGCGCTTCGAACGATCATAACTTTCGTCCGGATGAATCTCGAGGCCCGGAGGCGCCGGAAAGCTCGTCCCCGAGCCCGCCGCCGTCCCAACCAGGGCTCGCCCGGTTGAGGTCGACCTCGACCATAGAAACCCGTTCCGGGGCCCGTTTCGGAGGTTTTGCGGCAACGCCAAGGATCGGAGCCACCGGGTTAGGAAACCGACCTGCCGCGGTCCCGCCCCGTCTATGCCGCCGAGTAGGATTTGAGCAATCGAAACCATGCGCGTGCGCGCCACCAAAAGAACAACCCGACTGACGCAAAAAGGAGGAGGTGCAACACGAGGACTTCCCAGAGGTCACCCATCCCAAGCATTACTCGCCCAAGCACGCTTAATCGCGGAGTTCTGATGGGATCCGGTTCATTGGTGCTGGTATGATCGCACCTGTCAAGTGTGGCGCGATCAAGTGCTTCATGCCTTCGCCGGGCCGCCGTGCGCGCTTCGAACGATCATAACTTTCTGTCCGGGATGAATCTCGAGGCCCGGAGGCGCCGCTGGAAAGCTCGTCCTGAGCCCGCCGTCGTCCCAACCAGGGCTCGCCCTGGCTGAGGTCGACCTCGACCATAGAAACCCGTTCGGGGCCCGCTGAGGTTTTGCGCAACGCCAAGGATCGGAGCCGCCGGGTGAGGAAACCGACCGTCCGCGGTCCCGGCCCGTCTCCGCCGCCGAGAAGGATTTGAGCCATCGAAACCATACGCGTGCGCGCCACCAAAAGAACAACCCGACCGACGCAAAAGGAGGAGGTGCAACACGAGGACTTCCCAGAGGTCACCCATCCCAATACTACTCTCGCCCAAGCACGCTTGACTGCGGAGTTCTGATGGGATCCGGTTCATTGGTGCTGGTATGATCGCACCTGTCAAGTGTGGCGCGAACAACTGCTTTATGCCTTCGCAAGGCCGCCGTGCGCGCTTCGAACGATCATAACTTTCTCGTCCGGATGAATCTCGAGGCCCGGAGGCGCCGCCGGAAAGCTCGTCCCGAGCCCGCCACCGTCCCAACCAGGGCTCGCCCGGCCGAGGTCGACCTCGACCATAGAAACCCGTTTTCGGGTCCCGCTGGAGGTTTTGCGGCAACGCCAAGGATCGGAGCCGCCGGGTGAGGAAACCGACCTGCCGCGTCCCGGCCCGTCTCCGCCGCCGAGAAGGATTTGAGCCATCGAAACCATACGCGTGCGCGCCACCAAAAGAACAACCCGACGACGCAAAAGGAGGAGGTGCAACACGAGGACTTCCCAGAGGTCACCCATCCCAAGACTACTTCGCCCAAGCACGCTTGACTGCGGAGTTCTGATGGGATCCGGTTCATTGGTGCCGGTATGATCGCACCTGTCAAGTGTGGCGCGATCAACGCTTTATGCCTTCGCAAGGCCGCCGTGCGCGTTCAAACGATCATAACTTTCGTCCGGATGAATCTCGAGGCCCGGAGGCGCCGCCGAAAGCTCGTCCCGAGCCCGCCGCCGTCCCAACCAGGGCTCGCCCTGCTGAGGTCGACCTCGACCATAGAAACCTGTTCGGGGCCCGCTGAGGTTTTGCGCAACGCCAAGGACGGAGCCACCGGTGAGGAAACCGACCCGCCGCGTCCCGGCCCGCTCCGCCGCCGAGAAGGATTTGAGCCATCGAAACCATACGCGTGCGCGCCACCAAAAGAACAACCCGACTGACGCAAAAAGGAGGAGGTGCAACACGAGGACTTCCTCAGAGGTCACCCATCCCAAGACTACTCTCGCCCAAGCACGCTTAATCGCGGAGTTCGATGGGATCCGGTTCATTAGGTGCCGGTATGATCGCACCCGTCAAGTGTGGCGCGATCAATCGCTTTATGCCTTCGCCGGCCGCCGTGCGCGCTTCGAACGATCATAACTTTCGTCCGGATGAATCTCGAGGCCCGGAGGCGCCGCCGGAAAGCTCGTCCCGAGCCCGCCGCGTCCCAACCAGGGCTCGCCCGGTGAGGTCGACCTCGACCATAGAAACCCGTTTCGGCCCGCTGAGGTTTTGCGCAACGCCAAGGATCGGAGCCGCCGGTGAGGAAACCGACCTGCCGCGGTCCCGGGCCCGTCTCCGCCGCCGAGAAGGATTTGAGCCATCGAAACCATACGCGTGCGCGCCACCAAAAGAACAACCCGACTGACGCAAAAAGGAGGAGGTGCAACACGAGGACTTCCCAGAGGTCACCCATCCCGCAGTACTACTCGCCAAGCACGCTTGATCGAGTTCGATGGGATCCGGTTCATTGGTGCCGGTATGATCGCACCCGTCAAGTGTGGCGCGAACAACGCTTTATGCCTTCGCAAGGCCGCCGTGCGCGCTTCAACGATCATAACTTTCGTCCGGATGAATCTCGAGGCCCGGAGGCGCCGCCGGAAAGCTCGTCCCGAGCCCGCCGTCCCAACCAGGGCTCGCCCGGCCGAGGTCGACCTCGACCATAGAAACCCGTTTCGGGCCCGTTGAGGTTTTGCGGCAACGCCAAGGATCGGAGCCACCGGTGAGGAAACCGACCCCGCGGTCCCGGCCCGTCTCCGCCGAGAAGGATTTGAGCCATCGAAACCATACGCGTGCGCGCCACCAAAAGAACAACCCGACTGACGCAAAAAGGAGGAGGTGCAACACGAGGACTTCCCAGGAGGTCACCCATCCCAGTACTACTCTCGCCCAAGCACGCTTGAATCGCGGAGTTCGATGGGATCCGGTTCATTGGTGCCGGTATGATCGCACCCGTCAAGTGTGGCGCGATCAACCGCTTTATGCCTTCGCCGGCCGCCGTGCGCGCTTCAACGATCATAACTTTCGTCCGGATGAATCTCGAGGCCCGGAGGCGCCGCCGGAAAGCTCGTCCCGAGCCCGCCGCCGTCCCAACCAGGGCTCGCCCGCTGAGGTCGACTCGACCATAGAAACCCGTTTCGGGCCCGTTGAGGTTTTGCGCAACGCCAAGGATCGGAGCCGCCGGTGAGGAAACCGACCTGCCGCGGTCCCGGCCCGTCTCCGCCGCCGAGAAGGATTTGAGCCATCGAAACCATACGCGTGCGCGCCACCAAAAGAACAACCCGACTGACGCAAAAAGGAGGAGGTGCAACACGAGGACTTCCCAGGAGGTCACCCATCCCAGTACTACTCTCGCCCAAGCACGCTTGACTGCGGAGTTCTGATGGGATCCGGTTCATTGGTGCTGGTATGATCGCACCTGTCAAGTGTGGCGCGATCAACTGCTTCATGCATTCGCCGGGCCGCCGTGCGCGCTTCAAACGATCATAACTTTCGTCCGGATGAATCTCGAGGCCCGGAGGCGCCGCCGAAAGCTCGTCCTGAGCCCGCCGCTGTCCCAACCAGGGCTCGCCCGGTTGAGGTCGACCTCGACCATAGAAACCCGTTTCCGGGCCCGCTTTCGAGGTTTTGCGGCAACGCCAAGGATCGGAGCCGCCGGTGAGGAAACCGACCTGCCGCGGTCCCGGCCCGTCTCCGCCGCCGAGAAGGATTTGAGCCATCGAAACCATACGCGTGCGCGCCACCAAAAGAACAACCCGACTGACGCAAAAAGGAGGAGGTGCAACACGAGGACTTCCTAGGAGGTCACCCATCCCAGTACTACTCTCGCCCAAGCACGCTTGACTGCGGAGTTCTGATGGGATCCGGTTCATTGGTGCTGGTATGATCGCACCTGTCAAGTGTGGCGCGATCAACTGCTTCATGCATTCGCCGGGCCGCCGTGCGCGCTTCGAACGATCATAACTTTTTGTCCGGGATGAATCTCGAGGCCCGGGAGGCGCCGCTGGAAAGCTCGTCCTGAGCCCGCCGCCGTCCCAACCAGGGCTCGCCCGGTTGAGGTCGACCTCGACCATAGAAACCCGTTTCGGAGGTTTTGCGGCAACGCCAAGGATCGGAGCCGCCGGGTGAGGAAACCGACCTGCCGCGGCCCCGGCCCGTCTCCGCCGCCGAGAAGGATTTGAGCCATCGAAACCATACGCGTGCGCGCCACCAAAAGAACAACCCGACTGACGCAAAAAGGAGGAGGTGCAACACGAGGACTTCCTGTGAGGTCACCCATCCCAAGCACTACTCGCGCCAAGCACGCTTGATCGGAGTTCGATGGGATCCGGTTCATTAGTGCCGGTATGATCGCACCCGTCAAGTGTGGCGCGATCAACCGCTTTATGCCTTCGCAAGGCCGCCGTGCGCGCTTCAACGATCATAACTTTCTCGTCCGGGATGAATCTCGAGGCCCGGGAGGCGCCGCTGGAAAGCTCGTCCTGAGCCCGCCGCCGTCCCAACCAGGGCTCGCCCGGTTGAGGTCGACCTCGACCATAGAAACCCGTTTCGGGGCCCGTTTCGGAGGTTTTGCGGCAACGCCAAGGATCGGAGCCACCGGGTGAAACCGACCTGCCGCGGTCCCGAGCCTGTCTCCGCCGCCGAGAAGGATTTGAGCCATCGAAACCATACGCGTGCGCGCCACCAAAAGAACAACCCGACTGACGCAAAAAGGAGGAGGTGCAACACGAGGACTTCCCAGGAGGTCACCCATCCCAAGATTACTCGCCAAGCACGCTTGATCGCGGAGTTCGATGGGATCCGGTTCATTGGTGCCGGTATGATCGCACCCGTCAAGTGTGGCGCGAACAACGCTTTATGCCTTCGCACACCGCCGCCGTGCGCGCTTCAAACGATCATAACTTTCTTCGTCCGGATGAATCTCGAGGCCCGGAGGCGCCGGGAAAGCTCGTCCCGAGCCCGCCGTCGTCCCAACCAGGGCTTGCCTAGCCGAGGTCGACCTCGACCATAGAAACCCGTTTCGGGGCCCGCTGAGGTTTTGCGCAACGCCAAGGATCGGAGCCGCAGGTGAGGAAACCGACCTGCCGCGGTCCCGGCCCGTCTCCGCCGCCGAGAAGGATTTGAGCCATCGAAACCATACGCGTGCGCGCCACCAAAAGAACAACCCGACTGACGCAAAAAGGAGGAGGTGCAACACGAGGACTTCCCAGGAGGTCACCCATCCCAAGACTACTCTCGCCAAGCACGCTTGATCATGGAGTTCGATGGGATCCGGTTCATTGGTGCCGGTATGATCGCACCCGTCAAGTGTGGCGCGATCAACCGCTTTATGCCTTCGCAAGGCCGCCGTGCGCGCTTCAACGATCATAACTTTCGTCCGGATGAATCTCGAGGCCCGGAGGCGCCGCCGAAAGCTCGTCCCGAGCCCGCCGCCGTCCCAACCAGGGCTCGCCCGCTGAGGTCGACCTCGACCATAGAAACCCGTTTCGGCCCGTTTGGAGGTTTTGCGGCAACGCCAAGGATCGAGCCACCGGAGGAAACCGACCCGCCACGGTCCCGGCCCGTCTCCGCCGCCGAGAAGGATTTGAGCCATCGAAACCATACGCGTGCGCGCCACCAAAAGAACAACCCGACTGACGCAAAAAGGAGGAGGTTCAACACGAGGACTTCCCAGAGGTCACCCATCCCAAGCATTACTCTCGCCCAAGCACGCTTAATCGCGGAGTTCGATGGGATCCGGTTCATTGGTGCCGGTATGATCGCACCTGTCAAGTGTGGCGCAAACAACTGCTTTATGCCTTCGCAAGGCCGCAGCGCGCGCTTCAAACGATCATAACTTTCTGTCCGGGATGAATCTCGAGGCCCGGGAGGTGTCGCTGGAAAGCTCGTCCTGAGCCCGCCGCCGTCCCAACCAGGGCTTGCCTAGTTGAGGTCGACCTCAACCATAGAAACCCGTTTCGGGGCCCGTTTCGGAGGTTTTGCGGCAACGCCAAGGATCGGAGCCGCAGTGTAAGGAAACCGACCTACCGCGGTCCCGAGCCCGTCTCCGCCGCCGAGAAGGATTTGAGCCATCGAAACCATACGCGTGCGCGCCACCAAAAGAACACCCCGACTGACGCAAAAAGGAGGAGGTGCAACACGAGGACTTCCCAGGAGGTCACCCATCCCAGTACTACTCTCGCCAAGCACGCTTGATCATGGAGTTCGATGGGATCCGGTTCATTGTGCCGGTATGATCGCACTCGCTGTGTGGCGCGAACAACCGCTTTATGCCTTCGCAAGGCCGCCGTGCGCGCTTCAAACGATCATAACTTTCGTCCGGATGAATCTCGAGGCCCGGAGGCGCCGCGGAAAGCTCGTCCCGAGCCCGCCGCGTCCCCAACCAGGGCTCGCCTGGCCGAGGTCGACTCGACCATAGAAACCCGTTTCGGGGCCCGTTTTGAGGTTTTGCGGCAACGCCAAGGATCGGAGCCACCGGGTGAGGAAACCGACCTGCCGCGTCCCGGCCCGTCTCCGCCGCCGAGAAGGATTTGAGCCATCGAAACCATACGCGTGCGCGCCACCAAAAGAACAACCCGACTGACGCAAAAAGGAGGAGGTGCAACACGAGGACTTCCCAGGAGGTCACCCATCCCAAGATTACTCGCCAAGCACGCTTAATCGCGGAGTTCTGATGGGATCCGGTCATTGGTGCCGGTATGATCGCACCCGCTGTGGCGCGATCAACCGCTTTATGCATTCGCCGGCCACCGCGCGCGCTTCGAACGATCATAACTTTCTCGTCCGGATGAATCTCGAGGCCCGGAGGCGCCGCTGAAAGCTCGTCCCGAGCCCGCCGCTGCCCCAACCAGGGCTCGCCCGGTTGAGGTCGACTCGACCATAGAAACCCGTTTCGGGGGCCCGCTGAGGTTTTGCGGCAACGCCAAGGATCGGAGCCGGGTGAGGAAACCGACCTGCCGCGGTCCCGGCCCGTCTCCGCCGCCGAGAAGGATTTGAGCCATCGAAACCATACGCGTGCGCGCCACCAAAAGAACAACCCGACTGACGCAAAAAGGAGGAGGTGCAACACGAGGACTTCCCAGGAGGTCACCCATCCCAAGACTACTCGCCCAAGCACGCTGATCGCGGAGTTCGATGGGATCCGGTTCATTGGTGCTAGGTATGATCGCACCTGTCAAGTGTGGCGCGAACAACTGCTTTATGCCTTCGCAAGGCCGCCGTGCGCGCTTCAAACGATCATAACTTTCGTCCGGGATGAATCTCGAGGCCCGGAGGCGCCGGAAAGCTCGTCCCGAGCCCGCCGCCGTCCCAACCAGGGCTCGCCCGGCCGAGGTCGACTCGACCATAGAAACCCGCTGGGGCCCGTTGAGGTTTTGCGGCAACGCCAAGGATCGGAGCCGCAGGGTGAGGAAACCGACCTGCCACGGTCCCGAGCCCGTCTCCGCCGCCGAGAAGGATTTGAGCCATCGAAACCATACGCGTGCGCGCCACCAAAAGAACAACCCGACTGACGCAAAAAGGAGGAGGTGCAACACGAGGACTTCCCAGGAGGTCACCCATCCCAAGCATTACTTCGCCCAAGCACGCTTGACTGCGGAGTTCTGATGGGATCCGGTTCATTGGTGCTGGTATGATCGCACCTGTCAAGTGTGGCGCGAACAACTGCTTTATGCCTTCGCAAGGCCGCCGCGCGCGCTTCAAACGATCATAACTTTCTGTCCGGGATGAATCTCGAGGCCCGGGAGGCGCCGCTGGAAAGCTCGTCCTGAGCCCGCCGCCGTCCCAACCAGGGCTTGCCCGGTTGAGGTCGACCTCGACCATAGAAACCCGTTTCGGGCCCGTTTCGGAGGTTTTGCGGCAACGCCAAGGATCGGAGCCGCAATGTGAGGAAACCGACCTGCCGCGGTCCCGGGCCCGTCTCCGCCGCCGAGAAGGATTTGAGCCATCGAAACCATACGCGTGCGCGCCACCAAAAGAACAACCCGACTGACGCAAAAAGGAGGAGGTGCAACACGAGGACTTCCCAGGAGGTCACCCATCCCAGTACTACTCTCGCCCAAGCACGCTTAACTGCGGAGTTCTGATGGGATCCGGTTCATTGGTGCTGGTATGATCGCACTGTCAAGTGTGGCGCGATCAACCGCTTTATGCCTTCGCAAGGCCGCCGTGCGCGCTTTCGAACGATCATAACTTTCGTCCGGATGAATCTCGAGGCCCGGAGGCGCCGCCGGAAAGCTCGTCCTGAGCCCGCCGCCGTCCCCAACCAGGGCTCGCCCGGTTGAGGTCAACCTCGACCATAGAAACCCGTTTCGGAGGTTTTGCGGCAACGCCAAGGATCGGAGCCACCGGGTGAGGAAACCGACCTGCCGCGGTCCCGGCCCATCTCCGCCGCCGAGAAGGATTTGAGCCATCGAAACCATACGCGTGCGCGCCACCAAAAGAACAACCCGACTGACGCAAAAAGGAGGAGGTGCAACACGAGGACTTCCCAGAGGTCACCCATCCCAATACTACTCGCCAAGCACGCTAATCGCGGAGTTCTGATGGGATCCGGTTCATTGGTGCTGGTATGATCGCACCTGTCAAGTGTGGCGCGATCAACTGCTTTATGCCTTCGCAAGGCCGCCGTGCGCGCTTCGAACGATCATAACTTTCTGTCCGGGATGAATCTCGAGGCCCGGAGGCGCCGCCGAAAGCTCGTCCTGAGCCCGCCGCGTCCCAACCAGGGCTCGCCTGGTTGAGGTCGACCTCGACCATAGAAACCCGTTTCGGGCCCGTTGAGGTTTTGCGCAACGCCAAGGATCGGAGCTGGTGAGGAAACCGACCTGCCACGTCCCGGCCCGTCTCCGCCGCCGAGAAGGATTTGAGCCATCGAAACCATACGCGTGCGCGCCACCAAAAGAACAACCCGACTGACGCAAAAAGGAGGAGGTGCAACACGAGGACTTCCTGAGGTCACCCATCCCGTACTACTCTCGCCAAGCACGCTTAACTGCGGAGTTCTCGATGGGATCCTGTCATTGGTGCCGGTATGATCGCACCCGTCAAGTGGGGCGCGATCAACCGCTTTATGCCTTCGCAAGCCGCCGCGCGCGCGAACGATCATAACTTTCTCGTCCGGATGAATCTCGAGGCCCGGAGGCGCCGCTGAAAGCTCGTCCCGAGCCCGCCGCCGTCCCAACCAGGGCTTGCCCGGTTGAGGTCGACCTCGACCATAGAAACCCGTTTCGGGCCCGTTTTCGAGGTTTTGCGCAACGCCAAGGATCGGAGCCGCAAGGAGGAAACCGACCGCCGCGTCCCGGCCCGTCTCCGCCGCCGAGAAGGATTTGAGCCATCGAAACCATACGCGTGCGCGCCACCAAAAGAACAACCCGACTGACGCAAAAAGGAGGAGGTGCAACACGAGGACTTCCTAGGAGGTCACCCATCCCAGTACTACTCTCGCCCAAGCACGCTTGATCGCGGAGTTCTCGATGGGATCCGGTCATTGGTGCCGGTATGATCGCACCCGCCAAGTGGGCGCGAACAACCGCTTTATGCCTTCGCAAGGCCGCCGCCGCGCTTCAAACGATCATAACTTTCTGTCCGGATGAATCTCGAGGCCCGGAGGCGCCGCCGGAAAGCTCGTCCCGAGCCCGCCGTCCCCAACCAGGGCTCGCCCGGTTGAGGTCGACTCGACCATAGAAACCCGTTCGGGGCCCGTTTCGAGGTTTTGCGCAACGCCAAGGATCGGAGCCACCGGGTGAGGAAACCGACCTCGCCACGTCCCGGCCCGTCTCCGCCGCCGAGAAGGATTTGAGCCATCGAAACCATACGCGTGCGCGCCACCAAAAGAACAACCCGACTGACGCAAAAAGGAGGAGGTGCAACACGAGACTTCCCAGAGGTCACCCATCCCAAGACTACTCGCCCAAGCACGCTGAATCGCGAGTTCGATGGGATCCGGTTCATTGGTGCTGGTATGATCGCACCTGTCAAGTGTGGCGCGAACAACTGCTTTATGCCTTCGCAAGGCCGCCGTGCGCGCTTCGAACGATCATAACTTTCTGTCCGGGATGAATCTCGAGGCCCGGAGGCGCCGCTGGAAAGCTCGTCCTGAGCCCGCCGTCCCAACCAGGGCTCGCCCGGTTGAGGTCGACCTCGACCATAGAAACCCGTTTCGGAGGTTTTGCGGCAACGCCAAGGATCGGAGCCGCCGGTGAGGAAACCGACCTGCCGCGGTCCCGAGCCCGTCTCCGCCGCCGAGAAGGATTTGAGCCATCGAAACCATACGCGTGCGCGCCACCAAAAGAACAACCCGACTGACGCAAAAAGGAGGAGGTGCAACACGAGGACTTCCCAGGAGGTCACCCATCCCAAAGATTACTCGCCAAGCACGCTTAACTGCGGAGTTCTGATGGGATCCGGTTCATTAGTGCTGGTATGATCGCACCTGTCAAGTGTGGCGCGATCAACTGCTTTATGCCTTCGCAAGGCCGCCGTGCGCGCTTCGAACGATCATAACTTTCTGTCCGGGATGAATCTCGAGGCCCGGAGGCGCCGCTGGAAAGCTCGTCCTGAGCCCGCCGTCCCCAACCAGGGCTCGCCCGCTGAGGCTGAGGTCGACCTCGACCATAGAAACCCGTTTCGGGGCCCGTGCTGAGGTTTTGCGGCAACGCCAAGGATCGAGCCACCGAGTGAAACCGACCTGCCGCGGTCCCCTAGTCTCCGCCGCCGAGAAGGATTTGAGCCATCGAAACCATACGCGTGCGCGCCACCAAAAGAACAACCCGACTGACGCAAAAGTGAGGAGGTGCAACACGAGGACTTCCCAGAGGTCACCCATCCCAAGATTACTCTCGCCTCAAGCACGCTTAATCGGAGTTCGATGGGATCCGGTTCATTAGTGCCGCGGTATGATCGCACCTGTCAAGTGTGGCGCGATCAACTGCTTCATGCCTTCGCCGGCCGCCGTGCGCGCTTCGAACGATCATAACTTTCTGTCCGGGATGAATCTCGAGGCCCGGGAGGCGCCGCTGGAAAGCTCGTCCTGAGCCCGCCGTCCCAACCAGGGCTCGCCCGGTTGAGGTCGACCTCGACCATAGAAACCCGTTTCGGGGCCCGTTTCGGAGGTTTTGCGGCAACGCCAAGGATCGGAGCCGCAAGGTGAGGAAACCGACCTGCCGCGTCCCGGCCCGTCTCCGCCGCCGAGAAGGATTTGAGCCATCGAAACCATACGCGTGCGCGCCACCAAAAGAACAACCCGACTGACGCAAAAAGGAGGAGGTGCAACACGAGGACTTCCCAGGAGGTCACCCATCCCAGTACTACTCGCCCAAGCACGCTTGACTGCGGAGTTCTGATGGGATCCGGTTCATTGGTGCTGGTATGATCGCACCTGTCAAGTGTGGCGCGATCAACTGCTTTATGCCTTCGCAAGGCCGCCGCGCGCTTCAAACGATCATAACTTTCTGTCCGGGATGAATCTCGAGGCCCGGGAGGCGCCGCTGGAAAGCTCGTCCTGAGCCCGCCGCCGTCCCAACCAGGGCTCGCCCCGTGAAGAGGACGACTCGACCATAGAAACCCGTTTCGGCCCGCGAGGTTTTGCGCAACGCCAAGGATCGAGCCGCCGAGGAAACCGACCTGCCGCGGTCCCGGCCCATCTCCGCCGCCGAGAAGGATTTGAGCCATCGAAACCATACGCGTGCGCGCCACCAAAAGAACAACCCGACTGACGCAAAAAGGAGGAGGTGCAACACGAGGACTTCCCAGGAGGTCACCCATCCCAGTACTACTCTCGCCAAGCACGCTTAACTGCGGAGTTCTGATGGGATCCGGTTCATTGGTGCTGGTATGATCGCACCTGTCAAGTGTGGCGCGATCAACTGCTTCATGCCTTCGCCGGGCCACCGTGCGCGCTTCGAACGATCATAACTTTCTGTCCGGGATGAATCTCGAGGCCCGGAGGCGCCGCTGAAAGCTCGTCCCGAGCCCGCCGTCCCAACCAGGGCTCGCCCTGGCTGAGGTCGACTCGACCATAGAAACCTTTCTGCCCGTTTTGAGGTTTTGCGCAACGCCAAGGATCGGAGCCGCCGGGTGAGGAAACCGACCTGCCGCGGTCCCGGCCCGTCTCCGCCGCCGAGAAGGATTTGAGCCATCGAAACCATACGCGTGCGCGCCACCAAAAGAACAACCCGACTGACGCAAAAAGGAGGAGGTGCAACACGAGGACTTCCTCAGAGGTCACCCATCCCAGTACTACTCTCGCCCAAGCACGCTTGACTGCGGAGTTCTGATGGGATCCGGTTCATTGGTGCTAGTATGATCGCACCTGTCAAGTGTGGCGCGAACAACTGCTTTATGCCTTCGCAAGGCCGCCGTGCGCGCTTCGAACGATCATAACTTTTCGTCCGGATGAATCTCGAGGCCCGGAGGCGCCGCCGAAAGCTCGCCCCGAGCCCGAGCCCGCCGCCCCAACCAGGGCTCGCCCTGGCTGAGGTCGACCTCGACCATAGAAACCCGTTTCCTCGGGGCCCGTTTGAGGTTTTGCGGCAACGCCAAGGATCGGAGCCGGGAGGGAAACCGACCCGCCGCGGCCCCCGGCCCGTTCTCCGCCGCCGAGAAGGATTTGAGCCATCGAAACCATACGCGTGCGCGCCACCAAAAGAACAACCCGACTGACGCAAAAAGGAGGAGGTGCAACACGAGGACTTCCCAGGAGGTCACCCATCCCGACTACTTCGCCCAAGCACGCTTAACTGCGGAGTTCTGATGGGATCCGGTTCATTGGTGCTGGTATGATCGCACCTGTCAAGTGTGGCGCGAACAACTGCTTTATGCCTTCGCAAGGCCGCAGCGCGCGCTTCAAACGATCATAACTTTCTGTCCGGGATGAATCTCGAGGCCCGGAGGCGCCGCCGAAAGCTCGTCCCGAGCCCGCCGCGTCCCAACCAGGGCTCGCCTCTGGCTGAGGTCGACCTCGACCATAGAAACCCGTTTCGGGCCCGTTTCGAGGTTTTGCGCAACGCCAAGGATCGGAGCCACCGGTGAGGAAACCGACCGCCGCGGTCCCGGCCCGCCTCCGCCGCCGAGAAGGATTTGAGCCATCGAAACCATACGCGTGCGCGCCACCAAAAGAACAACCCGACTGACGCAAAAAGGAGGAGGTGCAACACGAGACTTCCCAGAGGTCACCCATCCCAAGATTACTCGCCCAAGCACGCTTAACTGCGGAGTTCTGATGGGATCCGGTTCATTGGTGCTGGTATGATCGCACCTGTCAAGTGTGGCGCGAACAACTGCTTTATGCCTTCGCAAGGCCGCAGCGCGCGCTTCAAACGATCATAACTTTCTGTCCGGGATGAATCTCGAGGCCCGGGAGGCGTCGCTGGAAAGCTCGTCCTGAGCCCGCCGCCGTCCCAACCAGGGCTCGCCCGGTTGAGGTCGACCTCGACCATAGAAACCCGTTTCGGAGGTTTTGCGGCAACGCCAAGGATCAGAGCCGCCAGGTGAGGAAACCGACCTGCCGCGGTCCCGGCCCGTCTCCGCCGCCGAGAAGGATTTGAGCCATCGAAACCATACGCGTGCGCGCCACCAAAAGAACAACCCGACTGACGCAAAAAGGAGGAGGTGCAACACGAGGACTTCCCAGGAGGTCACCCATCCCAGTACTACTCTCGCCCAAGCACGCTTGACTGCGGAGTTCTGATGGGATCCGGTTCATTGGTGCTGGTATGATCGCACCTGTCAAGTGTGGCGCGATCAACCGCTTTATGCCTTCGCCGGCCGCCGTGCGCGCTTCAACGATCATAACTTTCTCGTCCGGATGAATCTCGAGGCCCGGAGGCGCCGCCGAAAGCTCGCCCTGAGCCCGCCGTCCCAACCAGGGCTCGCCTCCTGGTTGAGGTCGACTCGACCATAGAAACCCGTTCCGGCCCGTTTTGAGGTTTTGCGGCAACGCCAAGGATCGGAGCCGCGGGTGAGGAAACCGACCTGCCGCGGTCCCGGCCCGTCTCCGCCGCCGAGAAGGATTTGAGCCATCGAAACCATACGCGTGCGCGCCACCAAAAGAACAACCCGATCGACGCAAAAGGAGGAGGTGCAACACGAGGACTTCCCAGAGGTCACCCATCCCAAGATTTCGCCCAAGCACGCTTAATCATGCGGAGTTCGATGGGATCCGGTTCATTGGTGCCGGTATGATCGCACCCGTCAAGTGTGGCGCGAAACAACTCGCTTTATGCCTTCGCAAGGCCGCCGTGCGCGCTTCGAACGATCATAACTTTCTCGTCCGGATGAATCTCGAGGCCCGGAGGCGCCGCCGGAAAGCTCGTCCCCGAGCCCGCCGTCCCCAACCAGGGCTCGCCTGATGATGTCGACTCGACCATAGAAACCCGTTCGGCCCGTTTTGAGGTTTTGCGGCAACGCCAAGGATCGGAGCCACCGGTGAGGAAACCGACCCGCCGCGGTCCCGGCCCGCCTCCGCCGCCGAGAAGGATTTGAGCCATCGAAACCATACGCGTGCGCGCCACCAAAAGAACAACCCGACCGACGCAAAAAGGAGGAGGTGCAACACGAGGACTTCCCAGAGGTCACCCATCCCGCACTACTCGCCAAGCACGCTTAATCGCGGAGTTCTCGATGGGATCCGGTCATTGTGCCGGTATGATCGCACCGCAAGTGTGGCGCGAACAACCGCTTTATGCCTTCGCAAGGCCGCGCGCGCTTCAAACGATCATAACTTTCTGTCCGGATGAATCTCGAGGCCCGGAGGCGCCGCGAAAGCTCGCCCGAGCCCGCCGCCGTCCCAACCAGGGCTCGCCCAGGCTTGAGGTCGACTCGACCATAGAAACCCGTTCCGGCCCGTTTTGAGGTTTTGCGGCAACGCCAAGGATCGGAGCCGCCGGTGAGGAAACCGACCCGCCGCGGTCCCGGCCCGTCTCCGCCGCCGAGAAGGATTTGAGCCATCGAACCATACGCGTGCGCGCCACCAAAAGAACAACCCGACCGACGCAAAAAGGAGGAGGTGCAACACGAGGACTTCCTGCAGAGGTCACCCATCCCAAGACTACTCTCGCCCAAGCACGCTTAATCGCGGAGTTCGATGGGATCCGGTTCATTGGTGCCGGTATGATCGCACCCGTCAAGTGTGGCGCGATCAATCGCTTTATGCCTTCGCAAGGCCGCCGTGCGCGCTTCAAACGATCATAACTTTCTCGTCCGGATGAATCTCGAGGCCCGGAGGCGCCGCCGGAAAGCTCGTCCCCGAGCCCGCCGTCCCAACCAGGGCTCGCCCGCTGAGGTCGACCTCGACCATAGAAACCCGTTTCGGGGCCCGTTTCGAGGTTTTGCGGCAACGCCAAGGATCGGAGCCGCCGGTGAGGAAACCGACCCGCCGCGGTCCCGGCCCGTCTCCGCCGCCGAGAAGGATTTGAGCCATCGAAACCATACGCGTGCGCGCCACCAAAAGAACAACCCGACTGACGCAAAAAGGAGGAGGTGCAACACGAGGACTTCCCAGAGGTCACCCATCCCGACTACTCTCGCCCAAGCACGCTTAATGCGGAGTTCGATGGGATCCGGTTCATTGGTGCGGTATGATCGCACCCGTCAGAGTGTGGCGCGATCAACCGCTTTATGCCTTCGCAAGGGCGCAGCGTGCGCTTCAAACGATCATAACTTTCTCGTCCGGATGAATCTCGAGGCCCGGAGGCGCCGCCGGAAAGCTCGTCCCGAGCCCGCCGCCGTCCCAACCAGGGCTCGCCCGGCCAGGTCGACTCGACCATAGAAACCCGTTCGGGCCTGCTGAGGTTTTGCGCAACGCCAAGGATCGGAGCCGCCGGTGAGGAAACCGACCGCCACGGCCCCGGCCCGTCTCCGCCGCCGAGAAGGATTTGAGCCATCGAAACCATACGCGTGCGCGCCACCAAAAGAACAACCCGACTGACGCAAAAAGGAGGAGGTGCAACACGAGGACTTCCCAGAGGTCACCCATCCCAAGATACTCTCGCCCAAGCACGCTTGATCGCGGAGTTCGATGGGATCCGGTTCATTGGTGCCGGTATGATCGCACCCGTCAAGTGTGGCGCGATCAACCGCTTTATGCCTTCGCAAGGCCGCCGTGCGCGCGCTTCGAACGATCATAACTTTCTGTCCGGATGAATCTCGAGGCCCGGAGGCGCCGCCGGAAAGCTCGTCCCGAGCCCGCCGCGTCCCAACCAGGGCTCGCCGGTGAGGTCGACTCGACCATAGAAACCCGTTTCGGGCCCGCTTGAGGTTTTGCGCAACGCCAAGGATCGGAGCCGCCGGTGAGGAAACCGACTCGCCGCGGTCCCGGCCCGTCTCCGCCGCCGAGAAGGATTTGAGCCATCGAAACCATACGCGTGCGCGCCACCAAAAGAACAACCCGATCGACGCAAAAAGGAGGAGGTGCAACACGAGGACTTCCTCAGAGGTCACCCATCCCAAGACTACTCGCCCAAGCACGCTTAATCGCGGAGTTCGATGGGATCCGGTTCATTGGTGCCGGTATGATCGCACTGGCCAAGTGTGGCGCGAACAACCGCTTTATGCCTTCGCAAGGCCGCAGCGCGCTTTCAAACGATCATAACTTTCTGTCCGGATGAATCTCGAGGCCCGGAGGCGCCGGAAAGCTCGTCCCGAGCCCGCCGCGTCCCAACCAGGGCTCGCCTGGGCCGATGTCGACTCGACCATAGAAACCTGTTTTCGGGCCCGCTGAGGTTTTGCGGCAACGCCAAGGATCGAGCCGCAGGCCGAGGAAACCGACCGCCATGGCCCCGAGCTCCGTCTCCGCCGCCGAGAAGGATTTGAGCCATCGAAACCATACGCGTGCGCGCCACCAAAAGAACAACCCGATCGACGCAAAAAGGAGGAGGTGCAACACGAGGACTTCCTGAGAGGTCACCCATCCCAAGATTACTTCTCGCCAAGCACGCTTAATCGCGAGTTCGATGGATCCGGTTCATTGGTGCTGGTATGATCGCACCTGTCAAGTGTGGCGCGATCAACTGCTTTATGCCTTCGCAAGGCCGCCGTGCGCGCTTCAAACGATCATAACTTTCTGTCCGGATGAATCTCGAGGCCCGGAGGCGCCGGAAAGCTCGCCCGAGCCCGCCGCCGTCCCAACCAGGGCTCGCCTGCTGAGGTCGACTCGACCATAGAAACCCGTTCGGGCCCGAGGTTTTGCGCAACGCCAAGGATCGGAGCCGCCGGTGAGGAAACCGACCGCCGGGCGGCCGGCCCGTCTCCGCCGCCGAGAAGGATTTGAGCCATCGAAACCATACGCGTGCGCGCCACCAAAAGAACAACCCGACCGACGCAAAAGGAGGAGGTGCAACACGAGGACTTCCTCAGAGGTCACCCATCCCAAGATTACTCTCGCCCAAGCACGCTTAATCGCGGAGTTCGATGGGATCCGGCTCATTAGTGCCGGTATGATCGCACCCGTCAAGTGTGGCGCGAAACAACCGCTTTATGCCTTCGCGCCGCCGTGCGCGCTTCAAACGATCATAACTTTCTGTCCGGATGAATCTCGAGGCCCCCGGAGGCGTCGCTGGAAAGCTCGTCCTGAGCCCGCCGCCGTCCCAACCAGGGCTCGCCCGGCCGAGGTCGACTCGACCATAGAAACCCGTTTCGGGGCCCGTTTTCGGAGGTTTTGCGGCAACGCCAAGGACGGAGCCGCCGAGGGAGAGGAAACCGACCGCCGCGTCCCGAGCCCGTCTCCGCCGCCGAGAAGGATTTGAGCCATCGAAACCATACGCGTGCGCGCCACCAAAAGAACAACCCGACTGACGCAAAAAGGAGGAGGTGCAACACGAGGACTTCCATGGAGGTCACCCATCCCAATACTACTCTCGCCCAAGCACGCTTGACTGCGGAGTTCTGATGGGATCCGGTTCATTGGTGCTGGTATGATCGCACCTGTCAAGTGTGGCGCGAACAACTGCTTTATGCCTTCGCAAGGCCGCCGCGCGCGCTTCAAACGATCATAACTTTCTCGTCCGGATGAATCTCGAGGCCCGGAGGCGCCGCCGGAAAGCTCGCCCCGAGCTCGCCGCCGTCCCAACCAGGGCTCGCCTGGCTGAGGTCGACCTCGACCATAGAAACCCGTTTCGGGGCCCGTTGAGGTTTTGCGGCAACGCCAAGGATCGGAGCCGCCGGTGAGGAAACCGACCTGCCGCGGTCCCGGCCCGTCTCCGCCGCCGAGAAGGATTTGAGCCATCGAACCATACGCGTGCGCGCCACCAAAAGAACAACCCGACTGACGCAAAAAGGAGGAGGTGCAACACGAGGACTTCCATGGAGGTCACCCATCCCAAGCATTACTCTCGCCAAGCACGCTGAATCATGGAGTTCGATGGGATCCGGTTCATTGGTGCTGGTATGATCGCACCTGTCAAGTGTGGCGCGATCAACTGCTTTATGCCTTCGCAAGGCCGCCGTGCGCGCTTCAACGATCATAACTTTCGTCCGGATGAATCTCGAGGCCCGGGAGGCGCCGCCGGAAAGCTCGTCCCCGAGCCCGCCGTCCCAACCAGGGCTCGCCCCTGGCTGAGGTCGACCTCGACCATAGAAACCCGTTTCGGGGCCCGTCTGCTGAGGTTTTGCGGCAACGCCAAGGATCGGAGCCGCCGTGAGGAAACCGACCCGCCGCGGCCCGGCCCCGTCTCCGCCGCCGAGAAGGATTTGAGCCATCGAAACCATACGCGTGCGCGCCACCAAAAGAACAACCCGACTGACGCAAAAAGGAGGAGGTGCAACACGAGGACTTCCCAGGAGGTCACCCATCCCGCACTACTTCGCCAAGCACGCTTAATCGCGGAGTTCGATGGGATCCGGTCATTGGTGCCGGTATGATCGCACCCGTCAAGTGTGGCGCGATCAACCGCTTTATGCCTTCGCAAGGGCCGCCGCGCGCGCTTCAAACGATCATAACTTTCGTCCGGATGAATCTCGAGGCCCGGAGGCGCCGCCGAAAGCTCGTCCCGAGCCCGCCGCCGTCCCAACCAGGGCTCGCCTTGGCCGAGGTCGACCTCGACCATAGAAACCCGTTCCGGGGCCCGCTTTTGAGGTTTTGCGCAACGCCAAGGATCGGAGCCGCCGGGTGAGGAAACCGACCCGCCGCGGTCCCGGCCCGTCTCCGCCGCCGAGAAGGATTTGAGCCATCGAACCATACGCGTGCGCGCCACCAAAAGAACAACCCGACCGACGCAAAAAGGAGGAGGTGCAACACGAGACTTCCTCAGAGGTCACCCATCCCAAGATTACTTCGCCCAAGCACGCTTAATCATGAGTTCTCGATGGGATCCGGTTCATTGGTGCTGGTATGATCGCACCTGTCAAGTGTGGCGCGAACAACTGCTTTATGCCTTCGCAAGGCCGCCGTGCGCGCTTCAAACGATCATAACTTTCTCGTCCGGATGAATCTCGAGGCCCGGAGGCGCCGGGAAAGCTCGTCCCGAGCCCGCCCGTCCCAACCAGGGCTCGCCCGGCTGAGGTCGACTCGACCATAGAAACCCGTTTTGGGCCCGCTGAGGTTTTGCGCAACGCCAAGGATCGAGCCGCCGGTGAGGAAACCGACCTGCCGCGTCCCGGCCCGTCTCCGCCGCCGAGAAGGATTTGAGCCATCGAAACCATACGCGTGCGCGCCACCAAAAGAACAACCCGACTGACGCAAAAAGGAGGAGGTGCAACACGAGGACTTCCCAGGAGGTCACCCATCCCAAGACTACTCGCCCAAGCACGCTTAATCGAGTTCGATGGGATCCGATTCATTAGTGCCGGTATGATCGCACCCGTCAAGTGTGGCGCGATCAACCGCTTTCATGCCTTCGCCGGCCGCCGTGCGCGCTTCGAACGATCATAACTTTCGTCCGGATGAATCTCGAGGCCCGGAGGCGCCGCTGAAAGCTCGTCCCGAGCCCGCCGCGTCCCAACCAGGGCTCGCCCGGCTGAGGTCGACTCGACCATAGAAACCCGTTTCGGCCCGTTTGAGGTTTTGCGGCAACGCCAAGGATCGGAGCCGCCGGTGAGGAAACCGACTCGCCGCGGCCCGGCCCGTCTCCGCCGCCGAGAAGGATTTGAGCCATCGAAACCATACGCGTGCGCGCCACCAAAAGAACAACCCGACTGACGCAAAAAGGAGGAGGTGCAACACGAGGACTTCCCAGAGGTCACCCATCCCAAGCATTACTCTCGCCCAAGCACGCTTTAAATCGCGGAGTTCGATGGGATCCGGTTCATTGGTGCTGGTATGATCGCACCTGTCAAGTGTGGCGCGAACAACTGCTTTATGCCTTCGCAAGCCGCCGTGCGCGCTTCAAACGATCATAACTTTCTGTCCGGGATGAATCTCGAGGCCCGGGAGGCGCCGCTGGAAAGCTCGCTCCCGAGCCCGCCGCCCCCAACCAGGGCTCGCCTGAGGTCGACCTCGACCATAGAAACCCGTTTCGGGGCCCGTTTCGAGGTTTTGCGGCAACGCCAAGGATCGGAGCCGCCAAGGAAACCGACCCGCCGCGCCCCGAGCCCGTCTCCGCCGCCGAGAAGGATTTGAGCCATCGAAACCATACGCGTGCGCGCCACCAAAAGAACAACCCGACTGACGCAAAAAGGAGGAGGTGCAACACGAGGACTTCCCAGGAGGTCACCCATCCCAGTACTACTCTCGCCCAAGCACGCTTAACTGCGGAGTTCTGATGGGATCCGGTTCATTGGTGCCGGTATGATCGCACCCGTCAAGTGTGGCGCGATCAACGCTTTATGCCTTCGCAAGGCCGCCGCAGCGCGCTTCAAACGATCATAACTTTCTCGTCCGGATGAATCTCGAGGCCCGGAGGCGCCGCCGAAAGCCTCCCGAGCCCGCCGTCCCAACCAGGGCTCGCCCGGTGAGGTCGACTCGACCATAGAAACCCGTTTCGGGCCCGTTTTGAGGTTTTGCGCAACGCCAAGGATCGGAGCCGCCGGTGAGGAAACCGACCTGCCGCGGTCCCGGCCCGTCTCCGCCGCCGAGAAGGATTTGAGCCATCGAAACCATACGCGTGCGCGCCACCAAAAGAACAACCCGACTGACGCAAAAAGGAGGAGGTGCAACACGAGGACTTCCCAAGAGGTCACCCATCCCAGTACTACTCGCCCAAGCACGCTTAATCGCGGAGTTCGATGGGATCCGGTTCATTGGTGCCGGTATGATCGCACCCGTCAAGTGTGGCGCGATCAACGTTTTATGCATTCGCCGGCCGCCGTGCGCGCTTCGAACGATCATAACTTTCTGTCCGGGATGAATCTCGAGGCCCGGGAGGCGCCGCTGGAAAGCTCGTCCTGAGCCCGCCGCCGTCCCAACCAGGGGCTCGCCCGGTTGAGGTCGACCTCGACCATAGAAACCCGTTTCGGGGCCCGTTGAGGTTTTGCGGCAACGCCAAGGATCGGAGCCGCCGGGTGAGGAAACCGACCTGCCGCGTCCCGGCCCGCTCCGCCGCCGAGAAGGATTTGAGCCATCGAAACCATACGCGTGCGCGCCACCAAAAGAACAACCCGACTGACGCAAAAAGGAGGAGGTGCAACACGAGGACTTCCCAGGAGGTCACCCATCCCAGTACTACTCGCCCAAGCACGCTTGACTGCGGAGTTCTGATGGGATCCGGTTCATTGGTGCTGGTATGATCGCACCTGTCAAGTGTGGCGCGAACAACTGCTTTATGCCTTCGCAAGGCCGCCGTGCGCGCTTCAAACGATCATAACTTTCGTCCGGATGAATCTCGAGGCCCGGAGGCGCCGCCGAAAGCTCGTCCCGAGCCCGCCGTCCCAACCAGGGCTCGCCTGGCTGAGGTCGACTCGACCATAGAAACCCGTTCCGGGCCCGTTGAGGTTTTGCGGCAACGCCAAGGATCGGAGCCGCTGGGTGAGGAAACCGACCTGCCGCGGTCCCGGCCCCGTCTCCGCCGCCGAGAAGGATTTGAGCCATCGAAACCATACGCGTGCGCGCCACCAAAAGAACAACCCGACTGACGCAAAAGGAGGAGGTGCAACACGAGGACTTCCTCAGAGGTCACCCATCCCAAGATTACTTCGCCCAAGCACGCTTAATCATGCGGAGTTCGATGGGATCCGGTTCATTGGTGCTGGTATGATCGCACCTGTCAAGTGTGGCGCGATCAACTGCTTCATGCCTTCGCCGGCCGCCGCGCGCTTCGAACGATCATAACTTTCTGTCCGGGATGAATCTCGAGGCCCGGGAGGCGCCGCTGGAAAGCTCGTCCTGAGCCCGCCGCCGTCCCAACCAGGGCTCGCCCGGTTGAGGTCGACCTCGACCATAGAAACCCGTTTCGGGGCCCGTTTCGGAGGTTTTGCGGCAACGCCAAGGATCGGAGCCGCCGGATGAGGAAACCGACCGCCGCGGCCCGGCCCGTCCGCCGCCGCCGAGAAGGATTTGAGCCATCGAAACCATACGCGTGCGCGCCACCAAAAGAACAACCCGACTGACGCAAAAAGGAGGAGGTGCAACACGAGGACTTCCCAGGAGGTCACCCATCCCAGTACTACTCTCGCCCAAGCACGCTTAATCGCGGAGTTCGATGGGATCCGGTTCATTGTGCCGGTATGATCGCACCCGTCAAGTGTGGCGCGATCAACCGCTTTATGCCTTCGCCGGCCGCCGTGCGCGCTTCAAACGATCATAACTTTCTCGTCCGGATGAATCTCGAGGCCCGGAGGCGCCGCTGGAAAGCTCGTCCTGAGCCCGCCGCCGTCCCAACCAGGGCTCGCCCGGTTGAGGTCGACCTCGACCATAGAAACCCGTTTCGGAGGTTTTGCGGCAACGCCAAGGATCGGAGCCGCCGTGTGAGGAAACCGACCTGCCGCGGTCCCGGGCCCGTCTCCGCCGCCGAGAAGGATTTGAGCCATCGAAACCATACGCGTGCGCGCCACCAAAAGAACAACCCGACTGACGCAAAAAGGAGGAGGTGCAACACGAGGACTTCCCAGGAGGTCACCCATCCCAGTACTACTCTCGCCCAAGCACGCTTAACTGCGGAGTTCTGATGGGATCCGGTTCATTGGTGCTGGTATGATCGCACCTGTCAAGTGTGGCGCGATCAACTGCTTTATGCCTTCGCAAGGCCGCCGCGCGCTTCAAACGATCATAACTTTCTCGTCCGGATGAATCTCGAGGCCCGGAGGCGCCGCCGGAAAGCTCGTCCCCGAGCCCGCCGCCGTCCCAACCAGGGCTCGCCCGGTTGAGGTCGACTCGACCATAGAAACCCGTTTCCCCGCTGCTGAGGTTTTGCGGCAACGCCAAGGATCGAGCGCCGGTGAGGAAACCGACCTGCCGCGGTCCCGGCCCGTCTCCGCCGCCGAGAAGGATTTGAGCCATCGAAACCATACGCGTGCGCGCCACCAAAAGAACAACCCGACTGACGCAAAAAGGAGGAGGTGCAACACGAGGACTTCCCAGGAGGTCACCCATCCCAAGCACTACTCGCCCAAGCACGCTGACGCGCGGAGTTCTCGATGGGATCCGGTTCATTGGTGCTGGTATGATCGCACCCGCCAAGTGGGCGCGAACAACCGCTTTATGCCTTCGCAAGGCCGCCGCGCGCGCTTCAAACGATCATAACTTTCTGTCCGGGATGAATCTCGAGGCCCGGGAGGCGCCGCTGGAAAGCTCGTCCTGAGCCCGCCGCCGTCCCAACCAGGGCTCGCCCGGTTGAGGTCGACCTCGACCATAGAAACCCGTTTCGGCCCGTTCTGAGGTTTTGCGCAACGCCAAGGATCGGAGCCGCCGGTGAGGAAACCGACCGCCGCGGCCCGGCCCGTCTCCGCCGCCGAGAAGGATTTGAGCCATCGAAACCATACGCGTGCGCGCCACCAAAAGAACAACCCGATTGACGCAAAAAGGAGGAGGTGCAACACGAGGACTTCCCAGGAGGTCACCCATCCCAAGACTACTTCGCCCAAGCACGCTTGATCGCGGAGTTCGATGGGATCCGGTTCATTAGTGCCGGCCGGTATGATCGCACCCGTCAAGTGTGGCGCGATCAACCGCTTTATGCCTTCGCAAGGCCGCCGCGCGCTTCAAACGATCATAACTTTCGTCCGGATGAATCTCGAGGCCCGGAGGCGCCGCTGGAAAGCTCGTCCCGAGCCCGCCGCCCCCAACCAGGGCTCGCCTGCCGAGGTCGACCACCATAGAAACCCGTTTCGGGCCCGTTGAGGTTTTGCGGCAACGCCAAGGATCGGAGCCGCCGGTGAGGAAACCGACCCGCCGCGTCCCGGCCCGTCTCCGCCGCCGAGAAGGATTTGAGCCATCGAAACCATACGCGTGCGCGCCACCAAAAGAACAACCCGATCGACGCAAAAAGGAGGAGGTGCAACACGAGGACTTCCGAGAGGTCACCCATCCCAAGACTACTCGCCAAGCACGCTTAATCGCGGAGTTCGATGGGATCCGGTCATTAGTGCTGGTATGATCGCACCCGTCAAGTGTGGCGCGATCAACCGCTTTATGCCTTCGCCGGCCGCCGCGCGCTTCAAACGATCATAACTTTTCGTCCGGATGAATCTCGAGGCCCGGAGGCGCCGCCGAAAGCTCGTCCCGAGCCCGCCGTCCCCAACCAGGGCTCGCCCGGCTGAGGTCGACCTCGACCATAGAAACCCGTTTCGGGGCCCGTGAGGTTTTGCGGCAACGCCAAGGATCGAGCCGCCGGGTGAGGAAACCGACCGCCGCGGTCCCCCGTCTCCGCCGCCGAGAAGGATTTGAGCCATCGAAACCATACGCGTGCGCGCCACCAAAAGAACAACCCGACCGACGCAAAAAGGAGGAGGTGCAACACGAGGACTTCCCAGAGGTCACCCATCCCAAGATTACTTCGCCAAGCACGCTTGAATCGCGGAGTTCGATGGGATCCGGTTCATTGGTGCCGGTATGATCGCACCCGTCAAGTGTGGCGCGAACAATCGCTTTATGCCTTCGCAAGGCCGCCGCGCGCGCGCTTCAAACGATCATAACTTTCTGTCCGGATGAATCTCGAGGCCCGGAGGCGCCGCCGGAAAGCTCGCCCGAGCCCGCGCCGTCCCAACCAGGGCTCGCCCGGCCGAGGTCGACCTCGACCATAGAAACCCGTTCGGCCCGTTTCGAGGTTTTGCGGCAACGCCAAGGATCGAGCCGCCGGTGTGAGGAAACCGACCGCCGCGGTCCCGTGCCCGTCTCCGCCGCCGAGAAGGATTTGAGCCATCGAAACCATACGCGTGCGCGCCACCAAAAGAACAACCCGACCGACGCAAAGGAGGAGGTGCAACACGAGGACTTCCCAGAGGTCACCCATCCCGCACTACTTCGCCCAAGCACGCTTAATCGCGGAGTTCGATGGGATCCGGTTCATTGGTGCCGGTATGATCGCACCCGTCAAGTGTGGCGCGAACAACGCTTTATGCCTTCGCCGGCCGCCGCGCGCTTCAAACGATCATAACTTTCTCGTCCGGATGAATCTCGAGGCCCGGAGGCGCCGCCGGAAAGCTCGTCCCGAGCCCGCCGTCCCAACCAGGGCTCGCCCGGCTGAGGTCGACCTCGACCATAGAAACCCGTTCGGGGCCCGTTTTGAGGTTTTGCGGCAACGCCAAGGATCGGAGCCGCCGGGTGAGGAAACCGACCTGCCGCGGTCCCGGCCCGTCTCCGCCGCCGAGAAGGATTTGAGCCATCGAAACCATACGCGTGCGCGCCACCAAAAGAACAACCCGACTGACGCAAAAAGGAGGAGGTGCAACACGAGGACTTCCCAGAGGTCACCCATCCCAAGTACTACTCGCCAAGCACGCTTAATCGCGAGTTCGATGGGATCCGGTTCATTGGCGCCGGTATGATCGCACCGTCAAGTGTGGCGCGAACAATCGCTTTATGCATTCGCAAAGGCCGCCGCGCGCTTCAAACGATCATAACTTTCTGTCCGGATGAATCTCGAGGCCCGGAGGCGCCGGAAAGCTCGCCCCGAGCCCGCCGCCGTCCCAACCAGGGCTCGCCTGGCCGAGGTCGACCTCACCATAGAAACCCGTTCGGGGCCCGTTGAGGTTTTGCGGCAACGCCAAGGACGGAGCCGCCGGTGAGGAAACCGACCGCCGCGGTCCCGAGCCCGTCTCCGCCGCCGAGAAGGATTTGAGCCATCGAAACCATACGCGTGCGCGCCACCAAAAGAACAACCCGACTGACGCAAAAAGGAGGAGGTGCAACACGAGGACTTCCCAGGAGGTCACCCATCCCAGTACTACTCTCGCCCAAGCACGCTTAACTGCGGAGTTCTGATGGGATCCGGTTCATTGGTGTTGGTATGATCGCACCTGTCAAGTGTGGCGCGAACAACTGCTTTATGCCTTCGCGGTGAGCCGCCGCGCGCTTCAAACGATCATAACTTTCTGTCCGGGATGAATCTCGAGGCCCGGAGGCGCCGCTGGAAAGCTCGTCCTGAGCCCGCCGTCCCAACCAGGGCTCGCCCGGTTGAGGTCGACCTCGACCATAGAAACCCGTTTCGGAGGTTTTGCGGCAACGCCAAGGATCGGAGCCGCCGGGTGAGGAAACCGACCTGCCGCGGTCCCGGCCCGTCTCCGCCGCCGAGAAGGATTTGAGCCATCGAAACCATACGCGTGCGCGCCACCAAAAGAACAACCCGACTGACGCAAAAGGAGGAGGTGCAACACGAGGACTTCCCAGGAGGTCACCCATCCCAAGACTACTCGCCCAAGCACGCTGATCGCGGAGTTCATGGGATCCGGCTCATTGGTGCCGGTATGATCGCACCTCGTCAAGTGTGGCGCGAACAACTGCTTTATGCCTTCGCAAGGCCGCCGCGCGCTTCGAACGATCATAACTTTCTGTCCGGGATGAATCTCGAGGCCCGGGAGGCGCCGCTGGAAAGCTCGTCCTGAGCCCGCCGCCGTCCCAACCAGGGCTCGCCCGGTTGAGGTCGACCTCGACCATAGAAACCCGTTTCGGAGGTTTTGCGGCAACGCCAAGGATCGGAGCCGCCGGAGGAAACCGACCTGCCGCGGTCCCGGCCCGCCTCCGCCGCCGAGAAGGATTTGAGCCATCGAAACCATACGCGTGCGCGCCACCAAAAGAACAACCCGACTGACGCAAAAAGGAGGAGGTGCAACACGAGGACTTCCCAGGAGGTCACCCATCCCAAGATTACTCGCCAAGCACGCTTAACTGCGGAGTTCTGATGGGATCCGGTTCATTGGTGCTGGTATGATCGCACCTGTCAAGTGTGGCGCGATCAACTGCTTTATGCCTTCGCAAGGCCGCCGTGCGCGCTTCGAACGATCATAACTTTCTGTCCGGGATGAATCTCGAGGCCCGGAGGCGCCGCTGGAAAGCTCGTCCTGAGCCCGCTCGTCCCAACCAGGGCTCGCCCGGTTGAGGTCGACCTCGACCATAGAAACCCGTTTCGGGCCAGTTTCGAGGTTTTGCGCAACGCCAAGGATCGGAGCCGCCGGTGAGGAAACCGACCTGCCGTGGTCCCGGGCCCGTCTCCGCCGCCGAGAAGGATTTGAGCCATCGAAACCATACGCGTGCGCGCCACCAAAAGAACAACCCGACTGACGCAAAAAGGAGGAGGTGCAACACGAGGACTTCCCAGGAGGTCACCCATCCCAGTACTACTCTCGCCCAAGCACGCTTAACTGCGGAGTTCTGATGGGATCCGGTTCATTGGTGCTGGTATGATCGCACCTGTCAAGTGTGGCGCGATCAACTGCTTCATGCCTTCGCCGGGCCGCCGTGCGCGCTTTGAACGATCATAACTTTCTCGTCCGGATGAATCTCGAGGCCCGGAGGCGCCGCCGGAAAGCTCGCCCCGAGCCCGCCGCCGTCCCAACCAGGGCTCGCCCGCTGAGGTCGACACTCGACCATAGAAACCCGTTTCGGGCCCGCTGAGGTTTTGCGGCAACGCCAAGGATCGGAGCCGCAGTGTGAGGAAACCGACCTGCCGCGGTCCCGGGCCCGTCTCCGCCGCCGAGAAGGATTTGAGCCATCGAAACCATACGCGTGCGCGCCACCAAAAGAACAACCCGACTGACGCAAAAAGGAGGAGGTGCAACACGAGGACTTCCCAGGAGGTCACCCATCCCAGTACTACTCTCGCCCAAGCACGCTTAATCGCGGAGTTCGATGGGATCCGGTTCATTAGGTGCCGGTATGATCGCACCCGTCAAGTGTGGCGCGATCAACTCGCTTTATGCCTTCGCAAGCCGCGTGCGCGCTTCGAACGATCATAACTTTCTGTCCGGGATGAATCTCGAGGCCCGGGAGGCGCCGCTGGAAAGCTCGTCCTGAGCCCGCCGCCGTCCCAACCAGGGCTCGCCCGGTTGAGGTCGACCTCGACCATAGAAACCCGTTTCGGGGCCCGTTTCGGAGGTTTTGCGGCAACGCCAAGGATCGGAGCCGCCGGGTGAGGAAACCGACCTGCCGCGGTCCCGGCCCGTCTCCGCCGAGAAGGATTTGAGCCATCGAAACCATACGCGTGCGCGCCACCAAAAGAACAACCCGACTGACGCAAAAAGGAGGAGGTGCAACACGAGGACTTCCCTGGAGGTCACCCATCCCAGTACTACTCTCGCCCAAGCACGCTGATCGCGGAGTTCGATGGGATCCGGTTCATTGTGCCGGTATGATCGCACCCGTGTGAAGTGTGGCGCGAACAACCGCTTTATGCCTTCGCAAGGCCGCCGCGCGCTTCAAACGATCATAACTTTCTGTCCGGATGAATCTCGAGGCCCGGAGGCGCCGCCGAAAGCTCGTCCCGAGCCCGCCGTCCCAACCAGGGCTCGCCCGGCCGAGGTCGACCTCGACCATAGAAACCCGCTTTCGGGGCCGTTTCGAGGTTTTGCGCAACGCCAAGGATCGGAGCCGCCGGAGGAAACCGACCCGCCGCGGTCCCGGCCCGTCTCCGCCGCCGAGAAGGATTTGAGCCATCGAAACCATACGCGTGCGCGCCACCAAAAGAACAACCCGACTGACGCAAAAAGGAGGAGGTGCAACACGAGACTTCTGCAGAGGTCACCCATCCCAAGATTACTCTCGCCCAAGCACGCTTAATCGCGGAGTTCGATGGGATCCGGTTCATTGGCCGGTATGATCGCACCGTCAAGTGTGGCGCGATCAACCGCTTTATGCCTTCGCAAGGCCGCCGTGCGCGCTTCGAACGATCATAACTTTCTGTCCGGGATGAATCTCGAGGCCCGGGAGGCGCCGCTGGAAAGCTCGTCCTGAGCCCGCCGTCGTCCCAACCAGGGCTCGCCCGGTTGAGGTCGACCTCGACCATAGAAACCCGTTTCGGGGCCGTTTCGGAGGTTTTGCGGCAACGCCAAGGATCGGAGCCGCCGGGTGAGGAAACCGACCTGCCGCGGTCCCGGCCCGTCTCCGCCGCCGAGAAGGATTTGAGCCATCGAAACCATACGCGTGCGCGCCACCAAAAGAACAACCCGACTGACGCAAAAAGGAGGAGGTGCAACACGAGGACTTCCTAGGAGGTCACCCATCCCAGTACTACTCTCGCCCAAGCACGCTTGACTGCGGAGTTCTGATGGGATCCGGTTCATTGGTGCTGGTATGATCGCACCTGTCAAGTGTGGCGCGATCAACTGCTTTATGCCTTCGCAGGCCGCCGTGCGCGCTTCGAACGATCATAACTTTCTGTCCGGGATGAATCTCGAGGCCCGGGAGGCGCCGCTGGAAAGCTCGTCCTGAGCCCGCCGCCGTCCCAACCAGGGCTCGCCCGGTTGAGGTCGACCTCGACCATAGAAACCTGTTCGGGGCCCGCTGAGGTTTTGCGGCAACGCCAAGGATCGGAGCCGCCGGTGAGGAAACCGACCTGCCGCGGTCCCGGCCCGTCTCCGCCGCCGAGAAGGATTTGAGCCATCGAAACCATACGCGTGCGCGCCACCAAAAGAACAACCCGACTGACGCAAAAAGGAGGAGGTGCAACACGAGGACTTCCCAGGAGGTCACCCATCCCAGTACTACTCTCGCCCAAGCACGCTTGACTGCGGAGTTCTGATGGGATCCGGTTCATTGGTGCTGGTATGATCGCACCTGTCAAGTGTGGCGCGAACAACTGCTTTATGCCTTCGCAAGGCCGCCGTGCGCGCTTCAAACGATCATAACTTTCTGTCCGGGATGAATCTCGAGGCCCGGGAGGCGTCGCTGGAAAGCTCGTCCTGAGCCCGCCGTCGTCCCAACCAGGGCTCGCCCGGTTGAGGTCGACCTCGACCATAGAAACCCGTTTCGGGGCCCGTTTCGGAGGTTTTGCGGCAACGCCAAGGATCGGAGCCGCCGGGTGAGGAAACCGACCTGCCGCGGTCCCGGCCCGTCTCCGCCGCCGAGAAGGATTTGAGCCATCGAAACCATACGCGTGCGCGCCACCAAAAGAACAACCCGACTGACGCAAAAATGAGGAGGTGCAACACGAGGACTTCCAAGGAGGTCACCCATCCCAGTACTACTCTCGCCCAAGCACGCTTGACTGCGGAGTTCTGATGGGATCCGGTTCATTGGTGCTGGTATGATCGCACCTGTCAAGTGTGGCGCGAACAACTGCTTTATGCCTTCGCAAGGCCGCCGTGCGCGCTTTGAACGATCATAACTTTCTGTCCGGGATGAATCTCGAGGCCCGGGAGGCGCCGCTGGAAAGCTCGTCCTGAGCCCGCCGCCGTCCCAACCAGGGCTCGCCCGGTTGAGGTCGACCTCGACCATAGAAACCCGTTTCGGAGGTTTTGCGGCAACGCCAAGGATCGGAGCCGCCGGGTGAGGAAACCGACCTGCCGCGGTCCCGGCCCGTCTCCGCCGCCGAGAAGGATTTGAGCCATCGAAACCATACGCGTGCGCGCCACCAAAAGAACAACCCGACTGACGCAAAAAGGAGGAGGTGCAACACGAGGACTTCCCAGGAGGTCACCCATCCCAAGATTACTTCGCCAAGCACGCTTAATCGCGGAGTTCGATGGGATCCGGTTCATTAGGTGCTGGTATGATCGCACCCGTCAAGTGTGGCGCGATCAACCGCTTTATGCCTTCGCAAGCCGCCGTGCGCGCTTCAAACGATCATAACTTTCTGTCCGGATGAATCTCGAGGCCCGGGAGGCGCCGCTGGAAAGCTCGTCCTGAGCCCGCCGCCGTCCCAACCAGGGCTCGCCCGGTTGAGGTCGACCTCGACCATAGAAACCCGTTTCGGAGGTTTTGCGGCAACGCCAAGGATCGGAGCCGCCGGGTGAGGAAACCGACCGCCGCGTCCCGGCCCGTCTCCGCCGCCGAGAAGGATTTGAGCCATCGAAACCATACGCGTGCGCGCCACCAAAAGAACAACCCGACTGACGCAAAAAGGAGGAGGTGCAACACGAGGACTTCCCAGGAGGTCACCCATCCCAAGATTACTTTCGCCAAGCACGCTTAATCATGCGGAGTTCGATGGGATCCGGTTCATTAGTTAGGCCGGTATGATCGCACCCGCCAAGTGTGGCGCGATCAACCGCTTTATGCCTTCGCAAGGCCGCCGCGCGCTTCAAACGATCATAACTTTTCGTCCGGATGAATCTCGAGGCCCGGAGGCGCCGCCGGAAAGCTCGCCCGAGCCCGCCGTCCGCCCAACCAGGGCTCGCCCGGCTGAGGTCGACTCGACCATAGAAACCCGTTTCGGGCCCGTTTCGAGGTTTTGCGGCAACGCCAAGGATCGGAGCCGGGTGAGGAAACCGACCTGCCGCGTCCCGGCCCGTCTCCGCCGCCGAGAAGGATTTGAGCCATCGAAACCATACGCGTGCGCGCCACCAAAAGAACAACCCGACTGACGCAAAAAGGAGGAGGTGCAACACGAGGACTTCCAGAGGTCACCCATCCCAAGATTACTCTCGCCCAAGCACGCTTAATCATGGAGTTCGATGGGATCCGGTTCATTGGTGCCGGTATGATCGCACTGCCAAGTGTGGCGCGATCAACCGCTTTATGCCTTCGCAAGGCCGCCGTGCGCGCTTCAAACGATCATAACTTTCTTCGTCGGATGAATCTCGAGGCCCGGAGGCGCCGCCGGAAAGCTCGTCCCGAGCCCGCCGTCCCCAACCAGGGCTCGCCTGCTGAGGTCGACTCGACCATAGAAACCCGTTTCGGGGCCCGCTGAGGTTTTGCGGCAACGCCAAGGATCGGAGCCGCCAGGAGGAAACCGACCTGCCGCGGTCCCGGCCCGTCTCCGCCGCCGAGAAGGATTTGAGCCATCGAAACCATACGCGTGCGCGCCACCAAAAGAACAACCCGACTGACGCAAAAAGGAGGAGGTGCAACACGAGGACTTCCCAGAGGTCACCCATCCCAAGATACTACTCGCCCAAGCACGCTTAATCGCGGAGTTCGATGGGATCCGGTTCATTGGTGCCGGTATGATCGCACCCGTCAAGTGTGGCGCGATCAACCGCTTTCATGCATTCGCCGGCCGCCGTGCGCGCTTCGAACGATCATAACTTTCTCGTCCGGATGAATCTCGAGGCCCGGAGGCGCCGCCGGAAAGCTCGTCCCGAGCCCGCCGTCCCAACCAGGGCTCGCCCTGCTGAGGTCGACTCGACCATAGAAACCCGTTTCGGGGCCCGTTTCGAGGTTTTGCGGCAACGCCAAGGATCGGAGCGCCGGTGAGGAAACCGACCGCGCCGCGATCCCGGCCCGTCTCCGCCGCCGAGAAGGATTTGAGCCATCGAAACCATACGCGTGCGCGCCACCAAAAGAACAACCCGACCGACGCAAAAGGAGGAGGTGCAACACGAGGACTTCCCAGAGGTCACCCATCCCAAGCACTACTTCGCCCAAGCACGCTTATCGCGGAGTTCGATGGGATCCGGTTCATTGTGCCGGTATGATCGCACCCGTCAAGTGTGGCGCGAACAACCGCTTTATGCCTTCGCAAGGCCGCCGCGCGCTTCAAACGATCATAACTTTCTCGTCCGGATGAATCTCGAGGCCCGGAGGCGCCGCCGGAAAGCTCGTCCCGAGCCCGCCGCCGTCCCAACCAGGGCTCGCCCGGCCGAGGTCGACTCGACCATAGAAACCCGTTTCGGGGCCTGCTGAGGTTTTGCGGCAACGCCAAGGATCGAGCCGGGTGAGGAAACCGACTCGCCGCGTCCCGGCCCGTCTCCGCCGCCGAGAAGGATTTGAGCCATCGAAACCATACGCGTGCGCGCCACCAAAAGAACAACCCGACTGACGCAAAAAGGAGGAGGTGCAACACGAGGACTTCCCAGGAGGTCACCCATCCCAGTACTACTCTCGCCCAAGCACGCTTAACTGCGGAGTTCTGATGGGATCCGGTTCATTGGTGCTGGTATGATCGCACCTGTCAAGTGTGGCGCGATCAACCGCTTTATGCCTTCGCAAGGCCGCCGCGCGCGCTTCAACGATCATAACTTTTGTCCGGATGAATCTCGAGGCCCGGAGGCGCCGCCGGAAAGCTCGTCCCGAGCCCGCCGTCCCAACCAGGGCTCGCCTGGCCGAGGTCGACCTCGACCATAGAAACCCGTTTCGGGGCCTGTTTCGGAGGTTTTGCGGCAACGCCAAGGATCGGAGCCGCCGGGTGAGGAAACCGACCTGCCGCGGTCCCGGGCCCGTCTCCGCCGCCGAGAAGGATTTGAGCCATCGAAACCATACGCGTGCGCGCCACCAAAAGAACAACCCGACTGACGCAAAAAGGAGGAGGTGCAACACGAGGACTTCCCAGGAGGTCACCCATCCCAGTACTACTCTCGCCCAAGCACGCTTGACTGCGGAGTTCTGATGGGATCCGGTTCATTGGTGCTGGTATGATCGCACCTGTCAAGTGTGGCGCGAACAACTGCTTTATGCCTTCGCAAGGCCGCCGCGCGCGCTTCAAACGATCATAACTTTCTGTCCGGGATGAATCTCGAGGCCCGGGAGGCGCGCCGGAAAGCTCGTCCTGAGCCCGCCGCCGTCCCAACCAGGGCTCGCCCTGGCCGAGGTCGACTCGACCATAGAAACCCGTTGGGGCCCGTTTCGGAGGTTTTGCGGCAACGCCAAGGATCGGAGCCGCCGGGTGAGGAAACCGACCTGCCGCGGTCCCGGCCCGTCTCCGCCGCCGAGAAGGATTTGAGCCATCGAAACCATACGCGTGCGCGCCACCAAAAGAACAACCCGACTGACGCAAAAAGGAGGAGGTGCAACACGAGGACTTCCCAGGAGGTCACCCATCCCAGTACTACTCTCGCCCAAGCACGCTTAATGCGGAGTTCGATGGGATCCGGTTCATTGGCCGGTATGATCGCACCCGTCAAGTGTGGCGCGATCAACCGCTTTATGCATTCGCAAGGCCGCCGCGCGCTTCAAACGATCATAACTTTCTCGTCCGGATGAATCTCGAGGCCCGGAGGCGCCGCCGGAAAGCTCGCCCCGAGCCCGCCGTCCCAACCAGGGCTCGCCTGGCTGAGGTCGACTCGACCATAGAAACCCGTTTCGGGGCCTGTTTTGAGGTTTTGCGGCAACGCCAAGGATCGAGCCGCCGGTGAGGAAACCGACCGCCGCGGTCCCGGCCCGTCTCCGCCGCCGAGAAGGATTTGAGCCATCGAAACCATACGCGTGCGCGCCACCAAAAGAACAACCCGACCGACGCAAAAGGAGGAGGTGCAACACGAGGACTTCCCAGAGGTCACCCATCCCAAGATTACTCGCGCCCAAGCACGCTTAATCGCGGAGTTCGATGGGATCCGGTTCATTAGTGCCGGTATGATCGCACCTCGTCAAGTGTGGCGCGATCAACTACTTTATGCCTTCGCAAGGCCGCCGTGCGCGCTTCAAACGATCATAACTTTCGTCCGGATGAATCTCGAGGCCCGGAGGCGCCGCCGGAAAGCTCGTCCCGAGCCCGCCGTCGTCCCAACCAGGGCTCGCCCGGTTGAGGTCGACCTCGACCATAGAAACCCGTTTCGGGGCCCGTTTCGGAGGTTTTGCGGCAACGCCAAGGATCGGAGCCGCCGGGTGAGGAAACCGACCTGCCGCGGTCCCGGGCCCGTCTCCGCCGCCGAGAAGGATTTGAGCCATCGAAACCATACGCGTGCGCGCCACCAAAAGAACAACCCGACTGACGCAAAAAGGAGGAGGTGCAACACGAGGACTTCCCAGGAGGTCACCCATCCCAAGATTACTCGCGCCAAGCACGCTTATCGCGGAGTTCTGATGGGATCCGGTTCATTGGTGCTGGTATGATCGCACCTGTCAAGTGTGGCGCGAACAACTGCTTTATGCCTTCGCAAGGCCGCAGCGCGCGCTTCAAACGATCATAACTTTCTGTCCGGGATGAATCTCGAGGCCCGGGAGGCGTCGCTGGAAAGCTCGTCCTGAGCCCGCCGCCGTCCCAACCAGGGCTCGCCCGGTTGAGGTCGACCTCGACCATAGAAACCCGTTTCGGGGCCTGTTTCGGAGGTTTTGCGGCAACGCCAAGGATCGGAGCCGCCGGTGAGGGAAACCGACCGCCGCGGTCCCCGGCCCGTCTCCGCGCCGAGAAGGATTTGAGCCATCGAAACCATACGCGTGCGCGCCACCAAAAGAACAACCCGACCGACGCAAAAGGAGGAGGTGCAACACGAGGACTTCCCCAGAGGTCACCCATCCCAAGACTACTCTCGCCAAGCACGCTTAATGCGGAGTTCGATGGGATCCGGTTCATTGGTGCTGGTATGATCGCACCTGTCAAGTGTGGCGCGAACAACTGCTTTATGCCTTCGCAAGGCCGCCGTGCGCGCTTCAACGATCATAACTTTCGTCCGGATGAATCTCGAGGCCCGGAGGCGCCGCCGGAAAGCTCGTCCCGAGCTCCGCCGTCGTCCCAACCAGGGCTCGCCCGGTTGAGGTCGACCTCGACCATAGAAACCCGTTTCGGGGCCCGTTTCGGAGGTTTTGCGGCAACGCCAAGGATCGGAGCCGCCGAGAAGGATTTGAGCCATCGAAACCATACGCGTGCGCGCCACCAAAAGAACAACCCGACTGACGCAAAAAGGAGGAGGTGCAACACGAGGACTTCCCAGGAGGTCACCCATCCCAGTACTACTCTCGCCCAAGCACGCTTAACTGCGGAGTTCTGATGGGATCCGGTTCATTGGTGCTGGTATGATCGCACCTGTCAAGTGTGGCGCGAACAACTTCTTTATGCCTTCGCAAGGCCGCCGCGCGCGCTTCAAACGATCATAACTTTCTGTCCGGGATGAATCTCGAGGCCCGGGAGGCGCCGCTGGAAAGCTCGTCCTGAGCCCGCCGCCGTCCCAACCAGGGCTCGCCCGGTTGAGGTCGACCTCGACCATAGAAACCCGTTTCGGGGCCCGTTTCGGAGGTTTTGCGGCAACGCCAAGGATCGGAGCCGCAGGTGAGGAAACCGACCTGCCGCGGTCCCGGCCCGTCTCCGCCGCCGAGAAGGATTTGAGCCATCGAAACCATACGCGTGCGCGCCACCAAAAGAACAACCCGACTGACGCAAAAAGGAGGAGGTGCAACACGAGGACTTCCTAGGAGGTCACCCATCCCAGTACTACTCGCCCAAGCACGCTTAACTGCGGAGTTCTGATGGGATCCGGTTCATTGGTGCTGGTATGATCGCACCTGTCAAGTGTGGCGCGAACAACTGCTTTATGCCTTCGCAAGGCCGCAGCGCGCGCTTCAAACGATCATAACTTTCTGTCCGGGATGAATCTCGAGGCCCGGGAGGCGCCGCTGGAAAGCTCGTCCTGAGCCCGCCGCCGTCCCAACCAGGGCTCGCCCGGCTGAGGTCGACTCGACCATAGAAACCCGTTCGGGGCCGTTTCGAGGTTTTGCGGCAACGCCAAGGATCGGAGCCGCGGGGTGAGGAAACCGACCGCCGCGGCCCGGCCCGCCTCCGCCGCCGAGAAGGATTTGAGCAATCGAAACCATACGCGTGCGCGCCACCAAAAGAACAACCCGACGACGCAAAAAGGAGGAGGTGCAACACGAGGACTTCCTCAGAGGTCACCCATCCCAACTTACTCTCGCCAAGCACGCTTAATCGCGGAGTTCGATGGGATCCGGTTCATTGGTGCCGGTATGATCGCACCCGTCAAGTGTGGCGCGAACAATCGCTTTATGCCTTCGCAAGGCCGCCGCGCGCGCTCAAACGATCATAACTTTCGTCCGGATGAATCTCGAGGCCCGGAGGCGCCGCCGGAAAGCTCGTCCCCGAGCTCCGCCGCTGCCCCAACCAGGGCTCGCCTGGTGAGGTCGACTCGACCATAGAAACCCGTTTCGGGGCCCGCTTTCGAGGTTTTGGGCAACGCCAAGGATCGAGCCGCCGGGAGGAAACCGACCGCCGCGGCCCGGCCCGCGTCCGCCGCCGAGAAGGATTTGAGCCATCGAAACCATACGCGTGCGCGCCACCAAAAGAACAACCCGACTGACGCAAAAAGGAGGAGGTGCAACACGAGGACTTCCCAGGAGGT
This sequence comes from Canavalia ensiformis, assembly GCA_026541065.1. Lineage (NCBI taxonomy): Eukaryota > Viridiplantae > Streptophyta > Magnoliopsida > Fabales > Fabaceae > Canavalia > Canavalia ensiformis. The sequence goes on along the minus strand of JAMKYM010000325.1, from coordinate 52,474 downwards.
CACCCATCCCAGTACTACTCTCGCCCAAGCACGCTTGACTGCGGAGTTCTGATGGGATCCGGTTCATTGGTGCTGGTATGATCGCACCTGTCAAGTGTGGCGCGATCAACTGCTTTATGCCTTCGCAAGGCCGCCGTGCGCGCTTCGAACGATCATAACTTTCTGTCCGGGATGAATCTCGAGGCCCGGGAGGCGCCGCTGGAAAGCTCGTCCTGAGCCCGCCGCCGTCCCAACCAGGGCTCGCCCGGTTGAGGTCGACCTCGACCATAGAAACCCGTTTCGGGGCCTGCTGGAGGTTTTGCGCAACGCCAAGGATCGAGCCGCCGGTGAGGAAACCGACCTGCCGCGGTCCCGGCCCGTCTCCGCCGCCGAGAAGGATTTGAGCCATCGAAACCATACGCGTGCGCGCCACCAAAAGAACAACCCGACTGACGCAAAAAGGAGGAGGTGCAACACGAGGACTTCCCAGGAGGTCACCCATCCCAGTACTACTCTCGCCCAAGCACGCTTATCATGGAGTTCGATGGGATCCGGTTCATTGGTGCGGTATGATCGCACCCGTCAAGTGTGGCGCGATCAACTGCTTTATGCCTTCGCAAGGCCGCCGTGCGCGCTTCGAACGATCATAACTTTTTGTCCGGGATGAATCTCGAGGCCCGGGAGGCGCCGCTGGAAAGCTCGTCCTGAGCCCGCCGCCGTCCCAACCAGGGCTCGCCCGCCGAGGTCGACTCGACCATAGAAACCCGTTTCGGGTCTGCTGAGGTTTTGGCAACGCCAAGGATCGGAGCCGCCGGTGAGGAAACCGACCGTCGCCGCGGTCCCGGCCCGTCTCCCGCCGCCGAGAAGGATTTGAGCCATCGAAACCATACGCGTGCGCGCCACCAAAAGAACAACCCGATTGACGCAAAAGGAGGAGGTGCAACACGAGGACTTCCCAGGAGGTCACCCATCCCAAGACTACTTCGCCCAAGCACGCTTAATCGCGGAGTTCCGATGGGATCCGGTTCATTGGTGCTGGTATGATCGCACCCGCAAGTGTGGCGAACAACCGCTTTATGCCTTCGCAGGGTCACCGCGCGCGCGCTTCAAACGATCATAACTTTCTTTGTCCGGATGAATCTCGAGGCCCGGGAGGCGCCGCTGAAAGCTCGTCCTGAGCCCGCCGTCGTCCCAACCAGGGCTCGCCCGGTTGAGGTCGACCTCGACCATAGAAACCCGTTTCGGGGCCCGCTTCGGAGGTTTTGCGGCAACGCCAAGGATCGGAGCCGCCGGGTGAGGAAACCGACCTGCCGCGGTCCCGGGCCCGTCTCCGCCGCCGAGAAGGATTTGAGCCATCGAAACCATACGCGCGCGCCACCAAAAGAACAACCCGACTGACGCAAAAAGGAGGAGGTGCAACACGAGGACTTCCCAGGAGGTCACCCATCCCAGTACTACTCTCGCCCAAGCACGCTGAATTGCGGAGTTCTGATGGGATCCGGTTCATTGGTGCTGGTATGATCGCACCTGTCAAGTGTGGCGCGATCAACTTCTTTATGCCTTCGCAAGGCCGCCGCCGCGCGCTTCAAACGATCATAACTTTCTGTCCGGGATGAATCTCGAGGCCCGGAGGCGCCGCCGAAAGCTCGCCCCGAGCCCGCCGTCGTCCCAACCAGGGCTCGCCTTGGCCGAGGTCGACCTCGACCATAGAAACCCGTTTCGGGGCCCGCTGAGGTTTTGCGGCAACGCCAAGGATCGGAGCCGCCGGTGAGGAAACCGACCTGCCGCGGTCCCGGCCCGTCTCCGCCGCCGAGAAGGATTTGAGCCATCGAAACCATACGCGTGCGCGCCACCAAAAGAACAACCCGACTGACGCAAAAAGGAGGAGGTGCAACACGAGGACTTCCCAGGAGGTCACCCATCCCAGTACTACTCTCGCCCAAGCACGCTTGATCATGGAGTTCTGATGGGATCCGGTTCATTAGTGCCGGTATGATCGCACCCGCCAAGTGTGGCGCGATCAACCGCTTCATGCCTTCGCCGCCGCCGTGCGCGTTCAAACGATCATAACTTTTCGTCCGGATGAATCTCGAGGCCCGGAGGCGCCGCTGGAAAGCTCGCCCGAGCCCGCCGGCTCGTCCCAACCAGGGCTCGCCCGATGAGGTCGACCTCGACCATAGAAACCCGTTTCGGGCCCGGAGGTTTTGCGCAACGCCAAGGATCGGAGCCGGGTGAGGAAACCGACTGCCGCGGTCCCGGCCCGTCTCCGCCGCCGAGAAGGATTTGAGCCATCGAAACCATACGCGTGCGCGCCACCAAAAGAACAACCCGACCGACGCAAAAGGAGGAGGTGCAACACGAGGACTTCCCAGAGGTCACCCATCCCAAGCATTTCTTCGCCCAAGCACGCTGAATCATGGAGTTCGATGGGATCCGTTCATCAGGCCGGTATGATCGCACCCCAAGTGTGCGCGCGATCAACTGCGCTTTATGCCTTCGCAAGGCCGCCGTGCGCGCTTCAAACGATCATAACTTTCTATGTCCGGGATGAATCTCGAGGCCCGGAGGCGCCGCTGGAAAGCTCGCCCGAGCCCGCCGTCCCAACCAGGGCTCGCCGGTCGAGGTCGACTCGACCATAGAAACCCATTTGGGGCCCCGTTTGAGGTTTTGCGAGCAACGCCAAGGATCGAGCGCCGGTGAGGAAACCGACCTGCCGCGGTCCCGGCCCGTCTCCGCCGCCGAGAAGGATTTGAGCCATCGAAACCATACGCGTGCGCGCCACCAAAAGAACAACCCGACGACGCAAAAAGGAGGAGGTGCAACACGAGGACTTCCTGTGAGGTCACCCATCCCAAGATTACTCTCGCCAAGCACGCTGAATCGCGGAGTTCGATGGGATCCGGTTCATTAGTGCTGGTATGATCGCACCCGCAAGTGGCGCGAACAACCGCTTTATGCCTTCGCAAGGCCGCCGTGCGCGCTTCAAACGATCATAACTTTCGTCCGGATGAATCTCGAGGCCCGGAGGCGCCGCCGGAAAGCTCGTCCCGAGCCCGCCGCCCCCAACCAGGGCTCGCCTGCCGAGGTCGACCTCGACCATAGAAACTCCTTTTGGGCTGAGGTTTTGCGGCAACGCCAAGGATCGGAGCCTCAGGTGAGGAAACCGACCTGCCGCGGTCCCGGCCCGTCTCCGCCGCCGAGAAGGATTTGAGCCATCGAAACCATACGCGTGCGCGCCACCAAAAGAACAACCCGACTGACGCAAAAAGGAGGAGGTGCAACACGAGGACTTCCCAGGAGGTCACCCATCCCAAGATTATTCTCGCCAAGCACGCTTGACTCACGAGTTCGATGGGATCCGGCTTCATTAGTGCCGGTATGATCGCACCCGTCAAGCGTGGCGCGATCAATCGCTTTATGCCTTCGCCGGCCGCCGTGCGCGCTTCAAACGATCATAACTTTTCGTCCGGATGAATCTCGAGGCCCGGAGGCGCCGGGAAAGCTCGTCCCGAGCTCCGCCGTCCCAACCAGGGCTCGCCCTGCCTGAGGTCGACTCGACCATAGAAACCCGTTTCGGCCCGTTTGAGGTTTTGCGGCAACGCCAAGGATCAGAGCCGCCAGGTGAGGAAACCGACCTGCCGCGGTCCCTGGCCCGTCTCCGCCGCCGAGAAGGATTTGAGCCATCGAAACCATACGCGTGCGCGCCACCAAAAGAACAACCCGACAGACGCAAAAAGGAGGAGGTGCAACACGAGGACTTCCTAGGAGGTCACCCATCCCAGTACTACTCTCGCCCAAGCACGCTTAACTGCGGAGTTCTGATGGGATCCGGTTTATTAGTGCTGGTATGATCGCACCCGTCAAGTGTGGCGCGATCAACCGCTTTGCCTTCGCAAGGCCGCAATGCGCGCTTCAAACGATCATAACTTTCTCGTCCGGATGAATCTCGAGGTCCGGAGGCGCCGCTGAAAGCTCGTCCCGAGCCCGCCGTCCGTCCCAACCAGGGCTCGCCCTTGAGGTCGACCTCGACCATAAAACCCGTTTCGGGCCCGTTTCGAGGTTTTGCGCAACGCCAAGGATCGGAGCCGCCGGTGAGGAAACCGACCTGTCGCGGTCCCGGCCGTCTCCGCCGCCGAGAAGGATTTGAGCCATCGAAACCATACGCGTGCGCGCCACCAAAAGAACAACCCGACTGACGCAAAGGAGGAGGTGCAACACGAGGACTTCCCAGGAGGTCACCCATCCCAAGATTAGTCTCGCCAAGCACGCTGATCGCGGAGTTCTCGATGGGATCCGGCTCATTGGTGTCGGTGATCGCACCTGTCAAGTGTGGCGCGAACAACTGCTTTATGCCTTCGCAAGGCCGCCGCGCGCTTCAAACGATCATAACTTTCTGTCCGGGATGAATCTCGAGGCCCGGGAGGCGTCGCTGGAAAGCTCGTCCTGAGCCCGCCGCCGTCCCAACCAGGGCTCGCCCGGTTGAGGTCGACCTCGACCATAGAAACCTGTTTCGGCCCGTTTTGAGGTTTTTGCGTAACGCCAAGGATCGTAGCCGCCAAGTGAGGAAACCGACCCGCCGCGGCCCGGCCCGCCTCCGCGCGAGAAGGATTTGAGCCATCGAAACCATACGCGTGCGCGCCACCAAAAGAACAACCCGACTGACGCAAAAAGGAGGAGGTGCAACACGAGGACTTCCAAGGAGGTCACCCATCCCAGTACTACTTCTCGCCAAGCACGCTAATCGCGAGTTCGATGGATCCGGTCATTGGTGCCGGTATGATCGCACCCGTCAAGTGTGGCGCGATCAATCCTTCTTTTATGCCTTTGCAAGCCGCCGTGCGCGCTTCGAAACGATCATAACTTTCTGTCCGGATGAATCTCGAGGCCCGGAGGCGCCGCCGGAAAGCTCGTCCCGAGCCCGCCGCCCCAACCGGGCTCCCTTGCTGAGGTCGACCAACCATAGAAACCCGTTTTCGGTCGTTGGAGGTTTTGCGCAACGCCATGAGGATCGGAGCCGCGGGTGAGGAAACCGACCCGCCGCGGTCCCGGCCCTTCCTCCGCCGCCGAGAAGGATTTGAGCCATCGAAACCATACGCGTGCGCGCCACCAAAAGAACAACCCGACCGACGCAAAAAGGAGGAGGTGCAACACGAGGACTTCCCAGAGGTCACCCATCCCAGTACTACTTCGCCAAGCACGCATGATCGCGAGTTCGATGGGATCCGGCCATTGGTGCCGGTATGATCGCACCCGTCAAGTGTGGCGCGATCAATCGCGATGCCTTCGCCGGCCGCCGTGCGCGCTTCGAACGATCATAACTTTTCTGTCCGGATGAATCTCGAGGCCCGGAGGCGCCGCTGGAAAGCTTGTCCCGAGCCCGCTGCCGTCCCAACCAGGGCTCGGCCCTCCAGGTCGACTCGACCATAGAAACCCGTTCGGGCCCATTTCCGAGGTTTGCGAACGCCAAGGATCGAGCCACCGGTGAGAAACCGACCCGCAAGCGGTCCCGCCCGTTCTCCGCCGCCGAGAAGGATTTGAGCCATCGAAACCATACGCGTGCGCGCCACCAAAAGAACAACCCGACTCGACGCAAAAAGAGGAGGTGCAACACGAGGACTTCCTGTGAGGTCACCCATCCCAGCACTACTCGCCAAGCACGCTTAATCGCGGAGTTCGATGGGATCCGGTTCATTAGGTGCCGGTATGATCGCACCCCGTCAAGTGTGGCGCGATCAACTCGTTTATGCATTCGCCGGCCGCCGCGCGCGCTTCGAAACGATCATAACTTTTCTGTCCGGATGAATCTCGAGGCCCGGAGGCGCCGCCGGAAAGCTCGTCCCGAGCCCGCCGTCCCAACCAGGGCCCCCGGTCGAGGTCGACCTCGACCATAGAAACCCGTTCCGGCCCGAGGTTTTGCGCAACGCCAAGGATCGGAGCCGCCGGGTGAGGAAACCGACCCGCCGCGTCCCGGCCCGTTCCGCCGAGAAGGATTTGAGCCATCGAAACCATACGCGTGCGCGCCACCAAAAGAACAACCCGACTGACGCAAAAAGGAGGAGGTGCAACACGAGGACTTCCCAGGAGGTCACCCATCCCAGTACTACTCTCGCCCAAGCACGCTTAATCGGAGTTCTTAATGGATCCTGGTTCATTGGTGCTGGTATGATCGCACTGTCAAGTGTGGCGCGAACAACTGCTTTATGCCTTCGCAAGGCCGCCGCGCGCTTCAAACGATCATAACTTTCTGTCCCGGATGAATCTCGAGGCCCGGGAGGCGCCGGAAAGCTCGTCCTCAGCCCGCCGTCTGTCCCAACCAGGGCTCGCCTGGAGGTCGACCTCGACCATAGAAACCCTGTGGCCTGCTGAGGTTTTTGAGGCAACGCCAAGGATCGAGCCGCCGGTGAGGAAACCGACGCCGCGGTCCCTGCCCGCTCCGCCGCCGAGAAGGATTTGAGCCATCGAAACCATACGCGTGCGCGCCACCAAAAGAACAACCCGACTGACGCAAAAAGGAGGAGGTGCAACACGAGGACTTCCCAGGAGGTCACCCATCCCAGACTACTCTCGCCCAAGCACGCTTAACCGCGCGAGTTCGATGGGATCCGGTTCATTAGTGCCGGTATGATCGCACTTGTCAAGTGTGGCGCGATCAACCGCTTTGCCTTTGCCGGCCGCCGCGCGCGCTTCGAACGATCATAACTTTCTCGTCCGGATGAATCTCGAGGCCCGGAGGCGCCGCCGGAAAGCCGTCCTCCCGAGCCCGCCGCCGTCCCAACCAGGGCTCGCCGGCCAGGTCGACTCGACCATAGAAACCTGTTCCGGGGCTCTGCGGAGGTTTTGCAGCAACGCCAAGGATCGGAGCCGCCGGTGAGGAAACCGACCTGCCGCGGTCCCGGGCCCGTCTCCACCGCCGAGAAGGATTTGAGCCATCGAAACCATACGCGTGCGCGCCACCAAAAGAACAACCCGACTGACGCAAAAAGGAGGAGGTGCAACACGAGGACTTCCCAGGAGGTCACCCATCCCAGTACTACTCTCGCCCAAGCACGCTTAACTGCGGAGTTCTGATGGGATCCGGTTCATTAGTGCTGGTATGATCGCACCCGTCAAGTGTGGCGCGATCAACTTGCTTTATGCCTTCGCCGGCCACAGCGCGCGCTTCGAACGATCATAACTTTCGTCCGGATGAATCTCGAGGCCCGGGAGGCGCCGCCGGAAAGCTTGTCCCGAGCCCGCCTTCCCAACCAGGGCTCGCCTTGGCCGAGGTCGACTCGACTCATAGAAACCCGTTTTGAGGTTTTGCGCAACGCCAAGGATCTGCCGCCAGGTGAGGAAACCGACTCGCCGCTATCCCGAGGCCCTGCCTCCGCCGCCGAGAAGGATTTGAGCCATCGGGAACCATACGCGTGCGCGCCACCAAAAGAACAACCCGACCGACGCAAAAAGGAGGAGGCAACACGAGACTTCCTGAGGTCACCCATCCCAGTACTACTTCGCCCAAGCACGCTTAATCACAGAGTTCTCGATGGATCCGGTTCATTAGTGCCGTATGATCGCACACAGCAAGTGGCGCGAACAATCTTCTGATGCCTTCAGCTACCGCCGCGCTTCAAACGATCATAACTTTCGTCCGGATGAATCTCGAGGCCCGGAGGCGCCGCCGGAAAGCTCATCCCGAGCCCGCCGCCGTCCCAACCAGGGCTCGCCTGCCAGATGTCGACTCGACCATAGAAACCCGTTCCGGCCCGTTTTCAGAGGTTTTGCGGCAACGCCAAGGATCGAGCCGCCGGTGAGGAAACCGACTGCCGCGTCCCGGCCCGCCTCCGCCGCCGAGAAGGATTTGAGCCATCGAAACCATACGCGTGCGCGCCACCAAAAGAACAACCCGACTAACGCAAAAAGGAGGAGGTGCAACACGAGGACTTCCCAGGAGGTCACCCATCCCAGTACTGTCTCGCCCAAGCACGCTTGACTGCGGAGATCTGATGGGATCCGGTTCATTGGTGCTGGTATGATCGTACCTGTCAAGTGTGGCGCGAACAACTGCTTTATGCCTTCGCAAGGCCGCCGCGCGCTCAAACGATCATAACTTTCGTCCCGGATGAATCTCGAGGGTCCGGAGGCGCCGCCGGAAAGCTCGTCCCGAGCCCGCCGTCCCAACCAGGGCTCGCCCGGATAAGGTCGACTTCGACCATAGAAACCTTCCAGTGCTGAGGTTTTGCGCAACGCCAAGGATCGAGCCGCCAGTGAGGAAACCGACCTGCCGCGGCCCCTAGCCCGTCTCCGCCGCCGAGAAGGATTTGAGCCATCGAAACCATACGCGTGCGCGCCACCAAAAGAACAACCCGACTGACGCAAAAGGAGGAGGTGCAACACGAGGACTTCCTGAGGTCACCCATCCCGCATTACTCGCGCCCAAGCACGCTTAATCGCGGAGTTCGATGGGATCCGGTTCATTAGTGCCGGTATGATCGCACCCGCCAAGTGTGGCGCGATCAATCGCTTTATGCCTTCGCCCGGCCGCCGTGCGCGCTTCGAACGATCATAACTTTCTGTCCGGATGAATCTCGAGGCCCGAGGCGCCGGGCCGGAAAGCCCGCCCCCGAGCCCGCCGTCCCAACCAGGGCTCGCCCGGCTGAGGTCGACCTCGACCCCGAAACCCATTCCCGGCCCGTTTTGAGGTTTTGCAAAGAACGCCAAGGATCGAGCCGGCGGTGAGGAAACCGACCCGCCATGTCCCGCCCGCCTCCGCCGCCGAGAAGGATTTGAGCCATCGAAACCATACGCGTGCGCGCGCCACCAAAAGAACAAGCCCGACTGACGCAAAAAGGAGGAGGTGCAACACGAGGACTTCTCAGGAGGTCACCCATCCCGCAACTCTCGCCAAGCACGCTTAATCGCAGAGTTCACGGATCCGGTTCATTGGTGCCGGTATGATCGCACCGTCAAGTGGCGCGAAAACCGCTTATGCCTTGCTCGGCCGCCGCGCGCTTCGAACGATCATAACTTTTGTCCGGGATGAATCTCGAGGCCCGGGAGGCGCCGGCCGGAAAGCTCGTCCCGAGCCCGCCGCGTCCCAACCAGGGCTCGCCCTGAGGTCGACCTCGACCATAGAAACCCGTTCGGCCCGTGAGGTTTTGCAGCAACGCCAAGGATCGAGCGGGTGAGGAAACCGACCCGCCGCGGCCCGAGCCCGCCCGCCGAGAAGGATTTGAGCAATCGAAACCATGCGCGTGCGCGCCACCAAAAGAACAAGCCCGACTGACGCAAAAAGGAGGAGGTGCAACACGAGGACTTCCTCAGAGGTCACCCATCCCAAGATTACTTCGCCAAGCACGCTGATCGCGGAGTTCGATGGGATCCGGTTCATTAGGTGCCGGTATGATCGCACCCGTCAAGTGTGGCGCGAACAATCGCTTTATGCCTTCGCAAGGCCGCCGCGCGCTTCAAACGATCATAACTGTCCGGATGAATCTCGAGGCCCGGAGGCGCCGGGAAAGCTCGCCCCGAGCTCGTCGCCGTCCCAACCAGGGCTCGCCTTGGCCGAGGTCGACTCGACCATAGAAACCCGTTTCGAGGGCCGTTTTTTTTGCGCAACGCCAAGGATCGGAGCCGCAGCAGGAAACCGACCTCGCCGCGTCCCGGCCCGCTCCGCCGCCGAGAAGGATTTGAGCCATCGAAACCATACGCGTGCGCGCCACCAAAAGAACAACCCGACTGACGCAAAAAGGAGGAGGTGCAACACGAGGACTTCCCAGGAGGTCACCCATCCCAGTACTACTCTCGCCCAAGCACGCTTAATCATGAGTTCGAGATGGGATCCTGGTATTAGTGCCGGTATGATCGCACCGTCAAGTGTGGCGCGATCAACCGCTTTTGCCTTCGCCGGCCGCGCGCGCTTTGAACGATCATAACTTTCTCGTCCGGGATGAATCTCGAGGCCCGGAGGCGCCGCCGGAAAGCTCGTCCCGAGCCGCCGCCGTCCCAACCAGGGCTCGCCCTGGCTGAGGTCGACCTCGACCCCGAAACCCGTTTCCGGCCCGTTTTGAGGTTTTGCAACAACGCCAAGGATCGAGCCGCCAGTGAGGAAACCGACCTGCCGCGTCCCGGCCCGCCTCCGCCGCCGAGAAGGATTTGAGCCATCGAAACCATACGCGTGCGCGCGCCACCAAAAGAACAACCCGACCGACGCAAAAAGGAGGAGGTGCAACACGAGACTTCCCAGAGGTCACCCATCCCAAGCATTACTCTCGCCCAAGCACGCTTGAATCGCGAGTTCGATGGGATCCTAAGCATTAGTGCCGGTATGATCGCACAAGTGTGGCGCGAACAATTGCTTTATGCCTTCGCAAGGCGCCACGCGCGCTTCAAACGATCACAACTTTCTACCGGGATGAATCTCGAGGTCCGGAGGCGCCGGAAAGCTCGGGTCCCGAGCCCGCCGCCCCCAACCAGGGCCGCTTGCCCGCGATGTCGACCTCGACCCTGTGAAACCCGGGGCCCTGCTCGGAGGTTTTAAGAACGCCAAGATCGGAGAGCCGGTGAGAGGAAACCGACTCGCCGCGGTCCCGGGCCCGTCTCCGCCGCCGAGAAGGATTTGAGCCATCGAAACCATACGCGTGCGCGCCACCAAAAGAACAACCCGACTAACGCAAAAAGGAGGAGGTGCAACACGAGGACTTCCTAGGAGGTCACCCATCCCGACTACTCGCCCAAGCACGCTTAATCGCGGAGTTCGATGGGATCCGGTCATTAGTGCCGGTATGATCGCACCTATCAAGTGTGGCGCGATCAACCGCTTTATGCCTTCTCGCGCCCGCGCGCGCTTGAACGATCATAACTTTCTGTCCGGATGAATCTCGAGGCCCGGAGGCGCCGCTGGAAAGCTCGTCCCGAGCCCGCGCCGTCCCAACCAGGGCTCGCCCTTGGCCGAGATGTCGACTCGACCCCGAAACCCGTCAGCCCTGCCGAGGTTTTGCCGCAACGCCAAGGATCGGAGCCAGGGGTGAGGAAACCGACCGCCGCGGTCCCGGCCCGCCCCGCCGAGAAGGATTTGAGCCATCGAAACCATACTCGTGCGCGCCACCAAAAGAACAACCCGACTGACGCAAAAAGGAGGAGGTGCAACACGAGGACTTCCCAGGAGGTCACCCATCCCAAGACTACTCGCCCAAGCACGCTTAATCGCGGAGTTTCGATGGGATCCGGCATTAGTGCCGGTATGATCGCACCCGGCTGGTGTGGCGCGATCAACCGCTTTATGCCTTCGCAACGCGCCGCCGCGCGCTTCAACGATCATAACTTTCGTCCGGATGAATCTCGAGGCCCGGAGGCGCCGCCGGAAAGCTCGTCCCGAGCCCGCCGCTCGTCCCAACCATGGCTCGCCCGGCCGAGGTCGACTCGACCCCTAGAAACCCGTTCCGGCCCGAGGTTTTGCGGAACGCCAAGGATCGAGCCGCTGAGGAAACCGACCGCGCCGCGGCCCGCCTCCGCCGCCGAGAAGGATTTGAGCAATCGAAACCATACGCGTGCGCGCCACCAAAAGAACAACCCGACTAACGCAAAAAGGAGGAGGTGCAACACGAGGACTCTCAGAGGTCACCCATCCCAAGCATTACTCTCGCCCAAGCACGCTTAATCGCGAGTTCGATGGGATCCGGTTCATTGCCGGCATGATCGCACTGTCAAGTGGCGCGATCAATCGCTTTATGCCTTCGCAAGGCCGCCGTGCGCGCTTCGAACGATCATAACTTTCTATCCGGATGAATCTCGAGGCCCGGAGGCGCCGCTAGAAAGCTCGGCCCGAGCTGCCCCTCCCCAACCAGGCTTGCCTCGTCCGAGGTCGACCTCGACCCTAGAAACCTGCCTCCGGCCCGTTCGAGGTTTTGCAATGCCAAGGATCGGAGCCACGGTGAGGAAACCGACCCGCCGCGTCCCGGGCCCGCCTCCGCCGCCGAGAAGGATTTTAGCAATCGAAACCATACGCGTGCGCGCCACCAAAAGAACAAGCCCGACTGACGCAAAAAGGAGGAGGTGCAACACGAGGACTTCCTGAGGTCACCCATCCCGACTACTTCGCCCAAGCACGCTTAATCGCGGAGTTCGATGGGATCCGGCATTAGCTGGTATGATCGCACCTCGCCAAGTGTGGCGCGATCAACTCGCATGAATTATGCCGGCCGCCGTGCGCGCTTCGAACGATCATAACTCTTTCGTCCGGATGAATCTCGAGAGCCCGGAGGCGCCACCGGAAAGCTCGTCCCGAGCTCCGCCGCTGTCCCAACCAGGGCTCGCCCTGGCCGAGGTCGACCTCGACCCCGAAACCCGTTCGGGACCCGTTTCGAGGTTTTGCAAAGAACGCCAAGGACGGAGCCACGGTGAGGAAACCGACTTCCGTCGCGGCCCGGCCCGCCTCCGCCGAGAGAAGGATTTGAGCAATCGAAACCATACGTGCGCGCCACCAAAAGAACAAGCCCGACCGACGCAAAAAAGGAGGAGGTGCAACACGAGGACTTCCTGAGGTCACCCATCCCAAGATTACTACTCGCCCAAGCACGCTTAATCGCGGAGTTCTTATGGATCCGGTGCATTAGTGCTGGTATGATCGCACTGGCTGTGTGGCGCGATCAACCGCTTTATGCCTTCGCAAGGCCGCCGCCGCGCTTCAAACGATCATAACTTTCTCGTCCGGATGAATCTCGAGGCCCGGAGGCGCCGCCGGAAAGCCTCATCCCCGAGCTCGCTGCCGTCCCAACCAGGGCTCGCCCTGGCTGAGGTCGACCTCGACCCCGAAACCCGTTCCTGGGACCGTTTGAGGTTTTCATAAGAACGCAAGGATCGAGCGCGGGTGAGGAAACCGACTGGCGCCGTGTCCCGCCCGCTCTCCGCCGAGAAGGATTTGAGCCATCAAACCATACGCGTGCGCGCCACCAAAAGAACAACCCGACCGACGCAAAAAGGAGGAGGTGCAACACGAGGACTTCCCAAGAGGTCACCCATCCCAAGCACTACTCTCGCCCAAGCACGCTTAACGCAAGGAGTTCGATGGGATCCGTGCATTAGTGCCGGTATGATCGCACCCGTCAAGTGTGGCGCGATCAATCGCTTTATGCCTTCGCGGCCACCAGTGCGCGCTCAACGATCATAACTTTTTGTCCGGATGAATCTCGAGGCCCGGGAGGCGCCGCTGAAAGCTCATCCCCGAGCCCGCCGCCCCAACCAGGGCCGCTTGTTGAGGTCGACCTCACCCTCAGAAACCCGTTTTCGGCCCGCTGGGAGTTTTGCAAAGCAACGCCAAGGATCGGAGCCGCCGGTGAGGAAACCGACCCGCCGCGGTCCTGCCCGCTCGCCGCCGAGAAGGATTTGAGCCATCGAAACCATACGCGTGCAACCACCAAAAGAACAACCCGATCGACGCAAAAAGGAGGAGGTGCAACACGAGGACTTCCAAGAGGTCACCCATCCCAAGACTACTCGCCCAAGCACGCTTAATCGCGAGTTCTCGATGGATCCGGTTCATTGGTGCTGGTATGATCGCACTGCCAAATGTGGCGCGATCAACTCGCTTTATGCTCGCTTTCCGCCGCGCGCTTCAAACGATCATAACTTTTGTCCGGATGAATCTCGAGGCCCGGAGGCGCCGCCGGAAAGCTCATCCCGAGCCCGCCGTCCCAACCAGGGTCGCCCTGCTGAGGTCGACACCACCCCAGAAAACCTGTTCCGAGGCCCGTTTGAGGTTTTTGCGGCAACGCCAAGGATCGAGCGCCGGTGAGGAAACCGACCTGCCGCGTCCGGCCCGCTCCGCCGAGAAGGATTTGAGCCATCGAAACCATAAGCGCGCGCCACCAAAAGAACAACCCGACCGACGCAAAAAGGAGGAGGTGCAACACGAGACTTTCAGAGGTCACCCATCCCGCATTACTTCGCCCAAGCACGCTTAACCGCGGAGTTCTGATGGGATCCGGTTCATTGGTGCTGGTATGATCGCACCTGTCAAGTGTGGCGCGATCAACTGCTTTATGCCTTCGGCAGCCGCGCGCGCGTTCAAATTCATCATAACTTTCGTCGCGGATGAATCTCGAGGCCCCGGAGGCGCCGCCGGGAAAGCCCGTCCCGAGCTCCCGCCGTCCCAACCAGGGCTCGCCCTGGTTGATGTCGACTCGACCCTAAAACCCTTTCCGGGGGCCCATTTGAGGCTTTTCCAAAGAACGCAAGGACGGAGCTTTCGTGAGGAAACCGACTCGTCGCGGCCCCGGCCCGCTCCGCCGCCGGGAAGGATTTGAGCCATCGAAACCATACGCGTGCGCGCCACCAAAAGAACAACCCGATCGACGCAAAAAGGAGGAGGTGCAACACGAGGACTTTTAGGAGGTCACCCATCCCAAGACTACTTCGCCCAAGCACGCTTAATCGCAGAGCCTGATGGGATCCGGTGTATTTTGTGCTGGTATGATCGCACCCCGCCTGTGTGGCGCGATCAACCGCTTTATGCCTTCCCTGGCCGCCGCGCGCTTCGTACGATCATAACTTTCTGTCCGGATGAATCGAGTCCCGGGAGGCGCCGGAAAGCTCGCCCCGAGCCCGCCGTCCCAACCAGGGCTCGCCTTTGGCCGAGGTGACCTCGACCCCCGTAGACCCGTTCCGGCCCGTTTTGGAGAGCTTTTGCGGCAACGGACAAGATCGAGCCGCCGGTGAGGAAACCGACCCCGTCCCCGGTCCCGCCCGCCGCCGCCGAGAAGGATTTGAGCAATCGAAACCGGTGCGCCGTGCGCGCCACTCAAAAGAACAAGCCCGATCGCACTAAAAGAGGGGGTGCAACACGAGGACTTCCTCAGAGGTCACCCATCCCAGCACTACTCGCCCAAGCACGCTTGACAATGTGAGTTCTGGCGGGATCCGTCATTAGTGTCTTGCAATCGCACCTATCAAGTGTGGCGATCAACCGCTTTATGCCTTCGCCAAGGACACCGCGCGCGCTTCAAACGATCATAACTTTCTGGTCCGGATGGATCTCGAGGGCCGGAGGCGCCGGAAAGCTCATCCCAGCCCGCCGTCCCAACCAGGGCTCGCCCGGTTGATGTCGACCACGACCCTAGAAACCTGCTTCCGGTCTGCCAAGGTTTTGAACGCCAAGGACGGAGCCGGACGAGGAGGAAACCCGCCGCCGCGCCCTGGGTCCGCCTCCGCACGCCGAGAAGGATTTGAGCCATCGAAACCATACGCGTGCGCGCCACCAAAAGAACAACCCGACCACGCAAAAGGAGGAGGTGCAACACGAGGATTTCCTAGAGGTCACCCATCCCAAGATTACTTTGCCCCTTCAAGCACGCTACTCCGGAGTTCTTGATGGGATCCGGTGGTGCATTAGAGCCGGATCGCACCGTCAAGTGTGGCGCGATCAACCGCTTTATGCCTTCGCAAGCCGCTGCTGCCGCTTTCAAACGATCATAACTCTTCTCGTCCGGATGAATCTCGAAAAACTGGAGGCGCCGCGCCGAAAGTTTGCCCTGAGCCCGCCAGCCGTCTCCAACCAGGGGCTCGCCATGTGATGTCGACTCGACCCTAACACTCCATTCCGTTTCTGAGGTTTTGCTAACGCTAAGGATCAGAGCCGCTCACGGTGAGGAAACCGACTCCGCCGCGTCCCGCCCGCTCTCCGCGCGAGAAGGATTTGAGCTATCAAAACCATACGCGTGCGCGCCACCAAAAGAACAACCCGATCGACGCAAAAGGAGGAGGTGCAACACGAGGACTTCCCAGAGGTCACCCATCCCAGCATTACTCGCCAAAGAACGCTTAACGGCGGAGTTCGATCGGATCCGCATTATTGCCGGTATGATCGCACCCGCTCAAGTGTGGCGCGATCAACCGCCCATGCCTTCGCTGCGACGTGCGCGCTTCGAACGATCATAACTTTCTCGTCCGGATGAATTCGAGGTTCGGAGGCGCCGCCGGAAAGCTCGTCCCGAGGCCGCAGCTATCCAACAAGGGCTCGCTGGGCCGGCTGATGTCGACTCGACCCTAGATACCCGCCTCGGCCCGTTGAGGCTTTGCAACGCCAAGACGGAGCCGCACGGTGAGGAAACCGACCCGCCGCTGTCCCGCTCGCCTGCCTCCGCCGAGAAGGATTTGAGCCATCGAAACCATACGCGTGCGCGCCACCAAAAGAACAACCCGACTGACGAAAAGAGGAGGTGCAACACGAGGGACTTCCCTCAGAGGTCACCCATCCCGCACTACTTCCGCCCAAGCACGCTTAACCGCGAGTTCTGATGGGATCCGGTCTTGGTGCTGGTATGATCGCACCTGGCAAGCGTGGCGCGATCAACTACTTTATGCCTTCGCCGGCCACCGTGCGCGCTTCGAACGATCATAACTTTCCTCCGGATGAATTCGAGGCCCCGGGAGGCGCCGCGGAAAGCTCGCCCCGAGCCCGCCGGCCCCAACCAGGGCTTCGCCTCGGGTTGATGTCGACTCACCCAGAAACCATTTCGAGGTTTTTGCGTTGCAACGCCAAGGACGGAGCCGCCGGGAGAGGAAACCGACCCGGCTCACGTCCCCGCCCACTCGCCGAGAAGGATTTGAGCCATCGAAACCATACGCGTGCGCGCCACCAAAAGAACAACCCGACTGACGCAAAAAGAGGAGGTGCAACACGAGACTTCCTCAGAGGTCACCCATCCCGTGATTACCCGCCCAAGCACGCTTAATCGCGGAGTTCGATGGGATCCGGTTCATTAGAGCCGGCGGATCGCACCCGTCAAGCGTGGCGCGATCAACCGCTTATGCTCGCCGGCCGCCGTGCACGCTTCGAACGATCATAACTTTCTCGTCCGGATGAATCTCGAGGCCCGGAGGCGCCGCTGAAAAGCCCGCCCCAGCCCGCCGCCGTCCCAACCAGGGCTCGCCGATTGATGTCGACCTCGACCCTAGAAACCCGTTCGGCCCGCTGAGGTTTTGCGGCAACGCCAGGATCGAGAGCGCAGCGAGGAAACCGACCTGCCGCGTCCCGGCTCGTCTCCGACGCCGAGAAGGATTTGAGCCATCGGAACCATACGCGTGCGCGCCACCAAAAGAACAACCCGACGACGCAAAAAGGAGGAGGTGCAACACGAGGACTTCCCTAAGAGGTCACCCATCCCAGTACTACTCGCGCTCAAGCACGCTTAATCGCGGAGTTCTCACGGGATCCGGTTCATTAGTGCCGGTATGATCGCACCCGGCCAAGTGGCGCGATCAACCGCTTTCATGCCTTCGCAAGGCCACCGTGCGCGCTTCGAACGATCATAACTTCCTTTCGTCCGGGATGAATCTCGAGGCCCGGAGGCGCCGCCGGAAAGCTGGCCCCGAGCCCGCAGTCGTCCCAACCAGGCTTGCACCGGTTGTGGTCGACCCGGACCATAGAACCTGTTTCCTGGGACCCGTTTTCAGAGGCTTTGCGGCAACGCCATAGACTGAGCCGTTGGTGAGGAAACCGACCCGCCGCTGTCCCGGCCCCTCCGACGCCGAGAAGGATTTGAGCCATCGAAACCATACGCGTGCGCGCTCACCAAAAGAACAACCCGACCGACGCAAAAAGGAGGAGGTGCAACACGAGGACTTCTCAGAGGTCACCTTATCCTTAAGATTACTCTCGCCCCATGCACGCTTAATCGGAGTTCGTTGATCCGGTGCATTGGTGCGGTATGATCGCACCCGTCAAGTGTGGCGCGATCAACCGTTTTATGCCTTCGAGCTCTCCGTGCGCGCTTCGAACGATCATAACTTTCTCGTCCGGATGAATCTCGAGGCCCGGGAGGCGCCGGGAAAGCTCATCCCGAGCCCGCCGTCCCCAACCAGCGCCCGGTTGATGTCGACTTCACCATAGAACACCATTTTCGGAGGTTTTGCGGCAACGCCAAGGATCAGAGCAGCTGGAGAGGAAACCGACTTGCGTGCGGTCCCGGCCCGTCTCCGCCGCCGAGAAGGATTTGAGCCATCGAAACCATACGCAGGCCCGCCACCAAAAGAACAACCCGATCGACGCAAAGGAGGAGGTGCAACACGAGGACATCCTAGGAGGTCACCCATCCAAGATTACTCTCACCCAAGCACGCTTAATCAAGGAGTTCGATGATCCGGTTCATTGGTGCTGGTATGATCGCACCCGGCAAGTGTGGCGCGATCAATCGGCTTCATGCCTCAGCGGCCGCCGTGCGCGCTCGAACCATCATAACTTTCTCATCCGGATGAATCGAGGCCCGGAGGCGCCGTCGGAAAGCCTGCTCCAGCCACCCACCGTCTCAACCAAATACCAGACATCGCCCGGTTGACTGGTCGATCCGTTCCGTGGAACTGCTGAGGTTTTGCGGTAACGCCAAGATCGGAGCCGCCGTGTGGTGAAAACCGACTGCCGCTGTCCCGCTCGCCTCCGACGCCGAGAAGGCTTGAGCCATCGAAACCATACGCGTGCGCGCCACCAAAAGAACAACCCGATCGACGCAAAAGGAGGAGGTCCAACACGAGACTTCCTCAGAGGTCACCCATCCCGAGGCACTACCTCGCCGCACGCGCTTAACCGCTGCGAGTTCTGATGGGATCCTGGCTCATTAGTGCCGGTATGATCGCACCGCTGGCGTGGCGCGATCAATCGTGGCGCTTCGCGCCGATCGCTGCGCCGCTTCGAACGATCATAACTTTCTGTCCTGGATGAATCTCAGGCCCGGAGGCGCCGCGAAAGTCAGCCTCATCGTCTCTGGCTGTCGCAATCAGGTGGTACTTCGCCTCGTTGATGCTTTCCATCTCACCATGAAATCCCGCTTTGAGGTCGCCGGCGCTGTAGCTTTGATGATCAGCCACAGCAGGAAACTCATCTCACATGGTTCGCCGTTCCGCCGCAATGCAGAAGGATTGAGCTGACTGAAACCATACGTACCGCTACGAACAAACCCGCATCTTACAGTGCGAGAGGTGCAATGACGCACAGATTTGATGAGGTGGTCAACGACCCAGATGGCTTCGCCAAAGAAACGCTCACTGCTAAAGCTCCGTTGATCCGCCGAGCTGGTGCCATGATTCCGAACAGCCGGCGGCGCTGAATAACTGCTGAGGCTTGGGCAGGTACGCACGCCATGCCGTAATGCCATCGGCACTTTCGCCCGATGAATTCCTGCAGACCGATGGCGCCTTCACCGTAAGCGCCGCCCTGAACCGCTGCCGCCCGCAATCAGGTTTCTGCCATGATGTCATCTCATCCATGGAAACGCTTTGAGGCTTCAGGCAACGCCGCAGACGTAGCTGCCAGAGAACGACCGCCGGCAGCCTGCCTGCTCATACTGAGACATTCTGAGCCATTTAACCATACGTGCGCTGCCACAAAAGAATAAAACCGCACCATCGCATAAAGAAGAGGTGCAACATCAGCAGAATTCCCAGAGGTCACCATCTACGATTATACTCTAAGACGCTGATCACAGGTTTTATGGATCCGCCATTATCGCAGGCATGACTTTAACTTCGCTTTTGGCGGAGCGTCATTCATCTCTTCACTATTGCGCCGTGGCTAAGCCGCTCAATCATCGTAACTTCCTTTGTCCGATAATCTCAGGTTCGCGAGGCTTCGCCAAAGTTTCTCGCCTCGGCTCAGATTCGTTCCCAACCAGTGGCGCCACGGCCATAATGGTCTTCACCAGAAACTGCCAGGCTTACGAACGCTAAGGATCTGAGCTGCAAACAGCTAAGAACTGATCGCTACAGTTCCGGCCCCGGCCTTCGCCAGAAGATTGGAGCTAATAAACCGAGCAGAGCGCGGCACGCCGCCAGGCGGAACAACTCCCCGCATCGTACAGCTATTAAAGGCGCGTTGCGCCTAGTACTCCGCAGAGTGTCACTGACCTGACACGTTTCGCCGGGGCACTTTCATCACAGAGTTCTGATGGGATCTGCTCGGCTGCGGTGTTACATGATACTCCATCTGTTGGCGGCGACCAATCTTCATGGTCGCTGCGCTGCTCAGCGCGTCAGGCCCACGCCATAAACTTCCGTCCGATCCCATATCGCCCGCGAGCGCTTTCCAAAGAAGCTCGCGCTCCAGAGTTGTCATTGTTCAAATCAGGTTTCGCCAACGATGTCATCTCAACAGAATCCTTCGTTTCCGAGGTTTTGTGCGAACGCCAAGACGAGTCGAGCAGAGTGAATCGCCACGCGCCCGCCGTCGCCAAAGCCGCATCGCCACGCCAGCGGCGACGAAATGTCGAAACCACGCGTCACCAGCAATATTATAAAATGGAATCATTAATGATAAAATGAGGAGGTGTAACATTTACTACTTCTGATACTATCTGGCATGGCTTCGTCAAAGTTGCGCTGAGCTGCTGAGTTCATGGATCCTGCTGTTATGTATGTCACTGCAGCGACGTGACTAAGGGCATGATTCACCATCTTCTTCATGCTTTGCTTTATAGCACCACTATGAATCTTCACTGATAATCCCGTAAAACTATGAGGTGCTACTAGTGCCATTTGTCATATCGGCTCAACTGTTTCGCCAAGTTATTCATCATCAGAAACTTGAGCTAAGACCGCTTGATATTACTTAGCATGCGAGTCGCTGGCGGATCTGAGTTTACAGAAACTCATCGCTGTTCGCCTCGCTCGCTCTACTTCAGATATGATGATTCTCCAGAGTCGTCTGAAACGACAAAAGCGCCATCAAAGGTAGTCATTAACTCAACACTGTAAGAGGAGGAATACGAGTAGATCTCCATTATGCTCACCATCTGGCGATATTTCGCTGCTACTGCCATCGCGATTTCATGGGATCCTGCCACAGGAGCAGGATCATTACATACGCTGAACAATCACGATGGTTTTCAATAGCTCCCGCAAAGGTTGTAATCATTTGCGAATTTCGTTCTGTGATAATGAT
This sequence comes from Canavalia ensiformis, assembly GCA_026541065.1. Lineage (NCBI taxonomy): Eukaryota > Viridiplantae > Streptophyta > Magnoliopsida > Fabales > Fabaceae > Canavalia > Canavalia ensiformis. The sequence goes on along the minus strand of JAMKYM010000325.1, from coordinate 31,590 downwards.
TTGAGACCGAGGCTCGCCAGAATGTCAGCCGCTCAAATCTGTACACAATAAAACGCTCGTTAATGTTTCAAAACCCCATTGGTAAAATCGTTAGAGGGTTTGGCGCAACGCCAAGATCACAGAGTCGCCGTGAGAAACCCATCACGCGCAGCCCGTTCGCTCGCCCTATGGCGATCGATCGTTCAGTTCCATATACGCACTACGCGTTATGAATAACCTGACCACGCCTGCGCATATTGTGCGCAAACACTACACATAAGATTCATACGAGAATCAGTTCCATTACGCCTCGCCTACACGCGATCATGAGCTCGATGGGATCCGTTCATGAGCGAAGATCGACGTTCCACAAGGTGGCTTTATCAACTTTCATATCGCATGCCGCCGCGCCAATCATCGGCACTCTTCGCCGGATAATCTGGAGGCCGGCAGAGGCGCCGGCTGGAGTTTTCTGGCTCAGCTGCCTCGCAACTTGTGGCTGGCTCAGCGCCAGTTTCACCTCGTTCATAAAAAAACCGTCGAGGTTGAGGCAAACGCCGCCGCCAAGGCGGATCGAGTTTCGAAGAAGGGTGGTGCCGGACTTACGTCGTCTCGCCCGCTTCCGCCCACCGGTATGATTGAGCCATCGGAAACCACGGCGGTAACGCCGCCAAAAGAACAACCACCAATTTACGCTAAGGCGCGCGAGAGGATACGATTTCCCTCTTCAGATTTCTCGCGAGGTCATCATACCAGCATTACTTCGCCACATGCTAACGCGCGGGAGGTTTCCCATGTGATCCGCATTACGTTCTGGAGATCAGATTCTGGCCAAGAGCGCGAGAATCATTGGCGTTCCGCCAGTCACGCGGCGCCGTAATGACGAGACTTTCGCTTCTGATAATCTTGAGGCCTGGAGGCGCTGCCGAGGCTCATCTCGGTGTCCGCCGCCATTCGCAACTGGTGGTTTCGCCGGCCATGAAAGCTCATTCTACGCCAGAAAATCGCTAGCCCGTTTGAGGTCATGGTTACCTGGCGATCGATTTCGCCCAGAGGAGTCTGACCTGCTCACGGTCTCGCGTCTGCCTTCGCCGCCAAGATTTGGAGCCATTGAAAACAACACGCTGGCGCTGCACTGTAAAAGAAATGTCCTTCCACCACGAAAGTTGAGGCGCCGTTAATGCATTCGTGAGGTCACCGACCTCAAGATACTCTCGCCAGCACAGTCTGAGTCGGCGGATCCAGCCTACGAGCACGGTATGATCGACTCATTGGCGGTGGCGCGATTTAACTCGCTTAATGCTCGCCGGTTGCCGCAGGTACTCTGCAACCATCACAACCATTCCAGATAACTGAGGTCGGGAGTGCCATGGAAGTTACCGCAGTTCCAGCTGCCTGACCTGGGCCCGCCTGCCAGGTCAATCTTCGAGGATAGAACTGCTGCAGCCGCTTCGAGGTTTAGGTAATGCTATATCGATCACGAGCGTAGGAACGATCACCACATCTCGCCCGCTCCGCCGCCCGCCAAGACAGGTTGATTTGAGTTTCATCAAACCGATACGCGGCGCTACGCACGGTATGAAATATGCCCTACTGACAAAGTGATAGGTGGAAAAGACGATGAGATTTCCAGCGAGATCAAACATCCAGATTGCTTCCTCGCCAGCATCACTGGATCCAGATCATTGATGGATTTCGTCGTCACCGGTGATGGTATTGGTTTGACTTCACATGCTGGATCGCTTACGCCGCAAATACACGCGCGTTTAAACGACTCACTTCTAAACCGGATGACCTTCTGGTATCTGCCAGAGGCTACCGGAAAGCGACCTGAGTTCACGCCGCCCAGACCAGGTTGCCGTGGCGAGCGCTCACCTGCACGACAAGGCTCTGCTGGGGTCGGTTGGAGGCTGGTGCAACGCTTGGTGATCGAGCTGTGGAGAAACCTATCACGGCGGCTTTGGTCGTCGCCGCATGGCGCTGGATTGCCTGAAACGCGACGCGCTACCGTTAGCACCTCGCACCACGAAAAGAGAGGTGCACAGGATCTCCTGCAGAGGTCACCATTCCGGCGATGGCTCTGCCATGCCGCTTGATCGCGAGTTTCCTGAGCGGCAGATCCGTCATGGAAACAGCATGATCGACTTCAGCGGCAAGGCGCACACTCGCGTTCTTCTGGCGCACGGCGGCGCTCGAAACCAGATCTGCAACTTTACTCTGACTGTCCAGGTTCTGGAGGAAGCCGCTGAAAAGCGCCATCTCTGAGTCGCCACGCCCAAAACGCAGGTATCGCCGAGCGCTCGTTCCGATGAGAGGAAACCCATGAGCGGTGGCAACGCGAAGATCGACCACAGAGAGTCCGGTTCCTTCACGCCAACCAGCCGCTTCCTGCCGCCAGGCGAAGATTGAGCTGCTTCAAATCCGCGGACATGCATGTCACCCGCAACAACCCCATCACGGAAAAAGAGCGAGCACACTAAAGACTTTCTAGGCCATCCATTCCGGCATTCACCTCACCCGCACGCCAACGGTGTATTTCATGGAACCCAGCTCATCGTCGTGGTATGATCATCTTCGCTAAGGTGGCATCAGACCTGCTAGCGCTGCCAACACGCAGCGCCGCCAATCATCATAACTTTTTGCCTGGATAATTCCTGAGAAACGTGGAGGCGCTGCCGAAGCTTGTTCTGTCGCCGCCTTCGCACGCTCGCACCAGGGTCACGCCTGCTGAGGTCGCATTTCACTACCATGAAACCACGGGCCTGCTAAGATGGTTCGGGTAAAGAACGCCAAGATCGAGTCGCCGCGGTGAGGGAACTCACCTGGCTGCTGGTTCCGTGCCCGCCCGCCGCCGAGGCAACGATTTACTACCAGAACCTGCATGCTGGTGCGTCATCAGCGAGAAGAACCCATCGCACGCGTGGCGAGTGAGGCGAATCACGAGATCTCCAGAGGTCACCATCCGGTGATCACTTCGCCAGCGCACGCTGAGCGAGTCTGCGGATCTCGTTTCATGGAAGCTGGTGATCAGACTTGGGCGGCGGATGGCCGCGCCACAGCGCCGCAAACGCCTGCGTGCATGGAACGATCACAACCTGCCCGATACCATCCCAACTGGATGCGCTGCCGCCGTCAGCCCGCCGACGTCAACGATACTCGCCTCGCAGCGTTCCACTTTACTACATGAAACCGCAAAGTCTGCTTTATAGAGTTTTTTGGTGTTTATACCTAAGATCTGATCGCCGCTGCAGGTGATGAAACCATTTTGTCTCTTGCTCGTTTCGTCACCAGAAATATTCTTCCAAATTATTGAACGATATGATGGCGCCAATACTGGTGAATGCTGCATCGCGCCAGTACAGAGGGCGCAGAACATTTAGATTTGAGAGGCTCACCAATCTCAGCGATATTTCGCCTGCCACGCGACTGCTGAGGCTTCCCGATATCCGTTCATTGCGATGGTATCATTGATTTCACAGATGGTGGCGTAACGAACGCTATGCTTTCCGCACATACGGCTTCCAATTTAATTGGTAACTTTCATTCAGATAGTAATCCCAGGTCTGGACGTTTGCCGGAAATCACCTTTCAGTCCAGCGCCGTCACCCCTTAACCAGGTGGGGAATGCTTCTGCTGAGGGTTACCTACCATGAAACTGCTTATATGCCAGCGTGACGTTTTCTGATCAGAGCTTTTTCAAAGATGAGAAACTGATTCTGCCGGCCTCAGGTCGCTCACGCGCCAAGGAAGGATACCAAGAGTCATCGAATCACATGGCGCGCGCACGGAAGCATTACGAAACAAACTTCACTGACAAAAGATATTAGGTGCTACGTCAGGTGAGGTCTCAGATCACCGACCTGCGCACTTAGGCAAATCTTCGCCTGCGTTTCACCTACCGCGATTCTGATGATCCTACCACATGGCGTCGGCGGTTATGATTATTAACTGAATGAGGCGGTCACCCGCTTCTTCACGGCGCCTACTTTGTGAAGTCACTATAACGCCATTGATAATCCAGCAGTTCGAGCGCTCGCTGAAGCCCAGGTGCCCATAGGTCGCTGTTCGCGCCTATCCGCCAGAAATACCGTTGCAGGCGTCGCATTTACTATCAGCAAACCGCGCTCAGTTCGTTTTGAGCTTTCTCAGACCGCTCGGCAGATCGAGAGCTGCCACACGGAAGAGTGGAAACCATCGCTACCCGTGGCAGGGTGCCCACGCCGATATGTTAGCGACTGGTTTCATTGAACTGGCGAGAGCGCGCAGAAAGCGCCGCATCAAAGAATAACTCACATCACAAAGAAAGCAGAGAGGCAGCCAGACGTGAGGTTACTATATCCCAGGCATATCACGCCATATTCTGACGAGTCGATGGATCCGTTTATTGCAGCTGCATGACCTATCGCGGCAACACACAGGCAAAGCCATATATATGAAGGTTTTCTAAAATCGACACCATAATTTTCTGTTTGAGTGAATCCAGAAGCCCGCAGATATACGCCGCTACTCTAGCTTTGAAGTCGTCTAAAACTGTATTCTGCTACATGAGCGCCATGATCATCAGTATGTCCGTTTATGATATTTTGAAAGATAATGCTAAGAAAAGATTCCAGAGTTTCGCCAGGCAGAACCACGCCTGCGCTCCAAAGTTTCGTCGCCTACAGGCACATCTTGAATGGTTTGAATCGTACAAGGTGAAAGGCTAACAGCACAATGAAACTATCGTTTCGCCAGCAGAGTTATGATATCATACAGACTTCAAAGATATTGTCATCTTGGTGATGGTTCTGCCAAGTACGTGAGTTGCAGAGTTTCGATGTGGATCTCAGCCAGCTGCGACAGAAGGTTCAAAAGATTCTACATCTGCTGCGCTATCACCTGCTTTGGCTTTGCAATGCTATGCGCTTGAATTGTATCATAATTTTCTTCGCCTGGATGACCTGAGGTTCTTAAAGTCATTTGAAAGTTTGTCTTATTCGTAGGCTGGCCTGAACAGGGTATGCTTTACTACATTTACCGGACTGAAACCGTTAATTCGTTCTTTGATGCTTTATAGTTTTCGTTGATCGAGCTTAGCAGAGGAAACTTGAGCTGGCTATCGCGCCCCAGCTTGCCTTCGCGCCAGAGAAGGATTTCGAGCGACGAAACGGAAAGATGCAGGCTACCAAGGTAATGGAACCCATCATTTAAAAGGATAGGCACGACAGTGATTTCACGAGAGGTCATCCATTCCGATTACTTCGCTAATACTGCTGATCTGAGTTTCCATATATGATCCGCGTTTATCAGAAGTCAGGCAAAGATTCAATCTGTTGCAAAACGTTGTAATGAGGTCCGCGCTTCTTAGCAGCTTTCTGCTTCGTCGCCGCGCTGAATCATTTATAAATCTCTTATATTCCTGATATCTTGAGTTCTTGTTATGCTACTTTATACGTCGTTCAGTCGCTCTGTCGTTCCAAATCACATTAGGTTCGCTGGATTATTCCGGTCTTGACGAGAGTCCCGCTTCAGAAACCAAAGTTTAGGTAATATATCTTCAGATATCGATTTTCACCTAGCATGGTGATCATCGCTTCAAACATAAGTTGTTTCGTCTGCCGTTTGAAAAGATTCAGTCATATTCTTCAAAATCAAAGATACAGAAAATGTCACAATTGTAAAAGACAAATTTATCGTTAAATATTGAGGCAACATTGTGATTGCAATTGTTAAGAGGTTCAATCGACCTACAATATTACTTTCTGCCATGTTACGCTACACATCATGAGTTTTCAGAATCCGTCATCAGTAAGATGCTTTGCATCATTTTATCTTCGCTTTATGTTATTATTAATCACGAGATACTTATGAGAATATAGGAATACAGCTTTCTCCAACGATTATAACTTTCTTCGTCTGGATGAATTGAGGTTCGACATTCGCTGAAGTCGCCCGAGTCGCGTCAACGAGGCTGCCAAAGAGGTTCCACTTCACACAGAAACTCCGCTTTGCGGTTTACGGCAGACGCGAGATCGAGTTGCCAGTGGAGAATCAATTTACGCGCTTCGCTCGTTTCCGCCGCCAGGGTTGATCGTGGTTAATAACACACGGCGCGCCACTAAAAGAATAACCATCACGGGCATGAGGAGGTGTAACACTTCAGACTTCCCAGGAGGTCACCATCCTGATTACTTTCGCCTACACGCCATCGCGAGCCTGACGGGAACGCCGATGAGCGCCCGGTAGTGATCATCACACGGCATACGACGACCGCTTTAGTACGTTCTTCGCCGGTCGCCAGCGTTTAATGGTCGATAATTTCTTTGTCCTGATAATCTGAGGTTCCGGAGCGCCGCCAGCGCTTCATCTGAGTCAGCACCAACCGGTCGCCTGCCGAGGTTCAATTTTACCATGGCGCAAAACCGCTTTCGGCCCGTTGAGGTTTTCGCGAACGTTATGATCGAGGTCGCCGCAGGCGTTGAGGAAACCACCGGCTACTATTCCAGTTCGCTCGCCATACCCAGAAGATTATTTCATCGAACCACATGGCGCCGTCGCCCGCGTGAACAAACCCACCACAAAGATGAGGCAATGACGAAGACTTCAGAGAGTCATCATCTCAGATTATTTCCGCCTCTAAGCACGCTAACGCTGAGTTCGAGTTGTAGATCCGTTCACACCAGGCTCGGCACGATCCACCCCACATACAGCGGTAATGAATACACCGTTTATGTTCAGAATAGCGCCAAACGGTCATAACTTTCGCGCCAGATGAACGAGTTCCAGGTGAGGCACGCACTGGAAGCTTTCAGTCTCAGAGCTTCGCCGTTGCTACCCAACCACAGGTTTTGCCCATGATACTCAGTTCTACTAGAACCGTTTACGCGATAATCGCCATATGATTTGAGGTCACGCAAGATGAAAACTCATCAGTCGTATGCAAAACGCAGCTGCTCTCCACGAAGATTTGATGAGCGAAACCATGAGATATGCGCTTTCACTAAAGTAGAATGAATCACCCACTGATGTTGTAGATATTAGATGCGCTTATCGAATTTTAGAGTGTCATCAATTCCAGATAGTCAATAAATTTGTCGCTATTCATACAGATCGCTTCAAAGAGGCGTTGTCAAGATTGTTAATCGCTACAAATACGTGGCGTTGGAATGGTCGCTGCACCTTGCCGCACGTTTGTACTGCGCTTTGAATGAACTATAGTCTCTTCCGTTCCGTGAGTAGTCTGAGGTTCCGAGGTTTGGTTTCCGCTTTTGGGTTTAATGCTCTGTTCAGGCGTTGTTCCCGTGGTAGTCAATTTCCGATCAGAGAGTCCATGCAGACCCGCTGATGGTTATGCAGCCGCTAAAGATTCCGAGTCGCGTGAGATAAAACAGGCTGCCGTTAAATTCCAGCCGCTTCCTGCCAGAAGGCGATTTAGCTACTGAAACGATATGACGGAAATTTCAAAGAACAAAAGAAACAGAATCCCACTGACGAAGATGATGGTGTCACCAGGAATTTCCCACGAGCGTCTGTTTTGCAAGACAGCTTTCGCCACGTACCGCTGACGCCGAAGTTCTTCAACGGATCGCCATGAATGGTATGATCAATCTCTGCTGGCGGTGGCACCTGCCCAAACCGCCAGAGGTCACGGCACATACGCTAACCGGTCATAATTTTCGCCCGATAATTTTAGGCCTGCAGAGTTTTACTGCTTGTCTCAGCTCGCCGCTGCCCAAACCAGGGTCGCCTCCGCGATACCGACTTTAACATGAAACCTGCTTGAGGTTTTTGCGTAACGCCCGGACATCAGCCACAGTAGTAGTCCCATTCACGCAAATCGCTCACCCGCCGCCTGACATGAGCTATTTTCTTCGTTCAGCCACGACGCGCGCCACCGGGCAACACCGCACTTAATGCCAGGCAAAGAAAACATCAGATTTTCCTGAGGTCGCCCGATCCACGATGCCACTTCACCGCACGCCCGGTCGGAGTTCAGCACGATCCGTCGCGAACCGGCGATCATCTGTCGCATGGCGCGTGGCGAACATCGCCGTTTTCGCCAGCCGCCAGCTTGAACCATTCGCGGCTCTGTCCAGATAGTCCTTCAGGTCAGATAGCGCCATGAAAGCGCCCGTCGGCACTCGCCCCGCACCAGCAGTTCGCCAGGCGGTCACCTGCCATAGGAAACTGCTGGCCTGCGCCAGATAGCGTCAGCAGAACGCTGCAAGAGTTCGAGCTGCGAATAGAGAACCGGACCACGGAACGCCAGGTCGCTACGCCGCCGATAAATAGGTTGAAGCCATTTCGAAACGGCAGGCAGCACGCCAAAGGCAGTCGGCAATCATCACGCCAGTTGATGATGCACCTGGAGATTTTCCAGATGTCACTCATCCCGGCATTACGCGAAGTAGCTTTATCGCTGATTTTGGCGGGGATCCGCCTATTGGTAGTATCACATCGCTCACATGGCGTTACCAATTTTCGGCACTCGCTAATGTCCGCGGCGGCGCCGGAATTTTACTTGAACTTTTTCCGTCAATATGAGTCCGATATTCAGAGGCATTACTTGGAAGCGCCATCGTTCTTGCTCAGCCGCCCATCTTGCATAAGTTTCGTCATTGGTTCGTTCTGAGATGAAACCGCTGCAGAACCGCCGAGGCTGCAGAACGCCACACCTGAGCTCACACGTACAGCCAGCCCATAAGGTGCTCCGGTTCGTTTCACGCTGAAGATTGATATCGAAACCGCACGCAGCGCATCGCCTGCAAAGAATGAAACCATGCCGACGAAAATATGGCGCGATAACACGAGACTTACAGGTAGTAAGCGCGTCGCCCATCCAAAGATTACTCTGCTCGTATTACCGCCAGACCCGCAGAGTCGCGCAGAATTATGATCACTTCGCTGAAAGCCAGCAGATCACCGCGAGATCATTAAAATGGCGCTACACCCGCAGGCTGCAGCTTGCTGCCGAAGCGCCTCAAATTCAATCATCGAGTCCGCGCAGATGAATTTCATGGCCTGAGGCTGCGTCAGGCGCTGTTTGGTCGCTTATTACCATCCAGTGAATATCACAGTTGATAGTTCTGACTTAATTCATAGAAACCCGCTGATAATGGAGGCTGCCAAAGATCGATTATCGTAAATCTCGACGCTGCCCATGTCCTGTGTAGCTCCACTTCCGCTGGGATGTGGCTCAGCTGTCAACCAATCCACATACGCTGCTGGTAAGAAGAACCTAATCATTTGCAAAGATGAGGTGCGGCCACGAGATTTTCAGATGCGCACCATTCCCAGACGCTTCCGTTTACGACAGCGAATCCGGAGTTCGATGGGGATCCGCAAAGAGGCTTCGTGGTTCTCAAGATTGCTGCTGGCGGTGAACGCTGGATGAACACTTGCAAACGCCGTTGCCAGGCGCATTTTCCAATCAGATTATATTTTCTGTTCGAGAATCTGAGGTCTGGAGGCTGCCGAAAGCTGATTTGAAGTCGCCGCCATCGGAACGTATCGCTCACAGGTAACACCTTCATCTGCAGGTCCTTCGTTTCTAAATGCTTTCGAGGTTTGTATAAGAATGCAGGATCGAGCGGCGGAAAGAGAAATCACCGTCGTTGGCTCTTGCTCGGCTCTGCGTCAGAGTTTCTGATTGATTACTGAAAACCATACTACGCTAACGCTGATGGAATCCAATGGTATCGGCAAAAAGTGATGAGTGGAAGCTAATATTACAGTGAATTTCCGATGTCGTTCATTCACAGATTACACTTTCACTGCTACTGCTTAATATGAGTTTGATGTGGATCCGCTTTCATAGCGCTGGTACGATCGACCTGCCAGGGAAGGCGCGATCTCCAACCGTCACGTTTCCGCCGCGCGCTTTCTGGCTAAAGCTCAATCATTCAACTTTCTGCCTGATGACTCCTATATCGCCAAAGAGGTGCCCTGGTAGGAAAGCTGGTTCAGCGCTCCGTTGCCCAATCAGGTTCGTCACGCGGTCATCCCGAGGCAGACGAAACCGCCTTGCCTGGTTGAGTTGGTTTGTGGTAATGCCAAGATCTGCAGCTCCAGGCAGATAGTGCGCCCATCACGCAGGTTTTGCCGTTTCCGCCCGCTACGAAGTGGATTTGAGCGAGTCGAACCATACGTACGCCATCCGTAATGGCAGCACTTCTACTTCGGCGAAAAGGAAGAGGGCGGCACATGATTCTGCTGTGGAGTCACCCGCATCCAGGCGAGCGGTTCTGCCATCTGGCACGCCCGAGATCGCTGAGTTCGAAGATATCCTGTTCGATGTGGAGTTTGGCGATCGGTGATCAGCGGGCGCGGCTTTTAACAATCGCTTTACAGTTCTCCGCATATGAACAGCGCTCAAACCATGTCACCTCTTCCGGATGAGGTCATCCTGTTCGCCAGAGGCTTTCGGTACTGCAGAGGCTGCCTGACAGTCGCCACGCCAAACGCAGGTCGCTCATTGTTATTTCATTCTACCCCTAAAAGAACTTTCAAACATGTTTGAGGTTTTCAGTTTCAAGATCGCTGAGCTGCCGCCGGCAGAGGAAACCACCGCATCTGTTTTACATTCCGGTCAGCGTTTCGCTGCGGTAAAGATTTGAAATCATCAAATCATATCGGCGCAACAGCAGAATATCGCCCATCGCGCTACAATGAGCGAGGCGCGCCATCAGATTTGTATGAGGCTGCCCAGATCCGGATTTGTACCTCTGCCAGCAGCGCGACCGCGCGAGCTCCGAGGTGGATCCGCCGACATCAGAGGCGCTTTCGTGGTTGATCTGAATGGCAGCGCGACGCGAAGCGCACCGCGAGGCTTTCAAAGACGCGGCGTTAAAATCGATTATAATTTTCGCTCCAGATATCCTGAGTTCGATTTCCGTCAGGTGCCGCCCAGTTCAGCCGCGCTCCAAACCAGGTGGTGCCGTCGCTGAGCGGCTTTACCCACCCGAACGGCTTCAGATAGTGTTACGCTACGCGAGCGCTGGCGGCAGATCGAGTCGCAGGCGGCAGCAGAAACCACGCCCGGCTTTCGCAAACGCGGCGTCGCCTTCCGCTCGCCAGAAGAATTAGTGCCATCGAAACCAGACGCGCAGGCTTTCGCGTCGCTTTATTGAAAACCACACCGAAGAGAGGTGCGCCATCAGATCAGTAGGTGTCGCCAGTCCAGCAGCGACGGCCAAGCTATCGCCACCGCTTATTTCGATGATCCAAAGTCACAGGCGCGGTATATCTCCACCCACACACGTATATGAACTGTTATGTTTAAAGGCGCAGACGATGCTGCATCGCTCTGTCATAGAATTTATACGGCTCGATCATACTATCACCAGATAGTCTTGAAACAGATGCTGCTTCGTTTGAAAAGTCATCTCAGGTCATTATTGTCCATTCCTAAAAATGCTCAGATACTTTCGACTTTCTACAATCAGAGAAGTTTCCCATTTTAAAAGTCTGGAAATGATAGCTTATGGCAGAACGCCATATTCTTGTTTTAGTCATATAGTAGGCTTAATTTCGCTTTGTCGCGTCGCAATGCTCCATCACGTCATATAATACCTGATATTATTGAAAATACAGCTGAGCGCGCCAGTCTGGTATTAGAATAAACCTGTACACTGACGTTGTGCGTTGATATACCACGCTTGAGATTGGATACTTATCAATCTCAGAATACTTCTACTTGTTATTTTTGATCGCGAAGTTCAGGTCGATCGTTCATTGAGAAAGGCAGATCACACTGTCGTACGAAATCAGGTTCTTAATGAAGGTTAATGATTATAATTTTCCTGTTTAGATAAGAATTCCACATCCGCAGAGCTTCTGTCACCAGGTTGTTTCAGCTCGTCGCCCATCAACCTGGTTGCTCGATGTCAGACCTGCCACCAGAAACCGCTTACAGGTTTTGCATAAACGCTTACAGCAGATTCAGAGCTGCCAGAGGAAAGTCCTGGACTTGTCATGAAACCGGCTTGAAACGCCGCCAGGTGTTGATTTGAGGCTTGGTCGTTCAGGCGCGCATGGTCAGCTTATAACAAACCATCTACGCCAAAAGAGTGAGAGAGATATGAAGAGAAGGCGCAGCTTATTGAGCACTCAGAGGTCACATCGGTCCAGCGATTGGCTTCGCTTCAAGCGACCGCCACAGTCATGAGTTCTAGGATCCTGCCAAGTTTCACGAGTCAGCCATGGATCGGACGCTGCTGGCGCAAGAGCGATCACCGCCAGGTTTTCACGCCGCTACGCTTGAACGGTCTACAATTTCCGTCTGGACGAATTCCGGTAGTCAGAGTACGCCTTCGCCGAGGTTCTTCCGTTCTGGTCGGCCCATCACACTGCCGTTATAGGTCTGATTAATTATGTCCCAGCGGCCTGCTTCGAGGCTACATAACGCTGGCATGCAGACACCCAGCGTGCAATGTATGGTGTTTCCATCGCCGCCGTCGCTCCGGCTGCTCGGTTCAGTGATAGTTGATTCAGTCACCAACGTGATGGCGCTTTACCGGCAAGGCATAATGAATCCGGAGCGATGGTACAGATGAGGTACGCACAGAAGATTTCTCGCAGAGGCGCCACTGATTCAGTGATTTTACCTCGCTGCCACGCTAATTTTTAGCTCTGAGCGATCCTGAACGCTGGTTCAGGCGACTTCGCAATAATCGCAGCTGGCGCTGGTGGCATGAATAACTGGCAGGCCATAATACGCGCGAGCTGGCGCTTTTCCACTTCCCACTATGTAATGCCCGCGATAGTCCCAGATAGTCGCAGAGGTACATGATGCGTCGTGAGAGCTCACGGCTGCCCTGAATGCCGGGTCGTCGCTTCACGTCACCTCACCGATGAAGGTCCTGATTTCTGAGGCTTTGGCGTCGCCAGACCAGAGGTTTCGCCGCAGAGGAAACTGACTTCACGGCAGTTCCAGCGCCGCCTTCGCTGCCGCCCAGAGAACATTTAGCCTGAGTTGATCATACGCGCGGCGCGCCACCAGCGAAGAAACCCATCAGCGCGATAGGCAGATATATCTTCCAGATACCGATCCGAAGGCCTGTTCTTCGCCTGGTTACGTTGGCTACGAGGTTCGGCAGATCCAGCCACGCAATACCGCGACGCGATTTTCTGCCGCAGCGTACAGCGACGCCACCCGCCAGCTTCGCGCCAAAAGCCGCCAGGTTAACTACTTAATCATTCGCCAGAATTAAACCCTGAGAACGCAGAGGCGTTTCCTGCCAGAAGTCGCCCACGTTATCAGAGCTGCTCCGGCAATCGCCAGCAGGTACGTCGGCGTGGTCAGCCAGAACCAGCAGAATCCGCTTGGGTTCAGCTTCGAGGCTGCATTTTCGCATCTTATTTAGCGTGAGAGAAAACCATCGTTACAGCTCCGGTTATACTTCTTCCACACAGGAAGACATTTCAGCTAATAAACCATACGGCGTCATAAGCGCTTTCAACCGCTCAGCCAGCATAGTTATCAAAACAAGACTTCTGCAGATGTTACCACTCACCGCGTTTCGCCAGCACGCGAGTTTTGAGTCTGGCAGATCCGTCACTTCATACTTCGTGATCGCAGATCACGCTCGTTACGTTTATCAATCGCCATGCCTTTCTGGGCTTTCGCCGAATACTGCGCGCTTAACGATCATAACTTTTCGTCTGGATGAATCTGTTCTGATGTTCTCGCCGCAAAGTCGCCTGAGTCATGAGCGTACCACAATCTGCCAGCAGTTTCTGACGCTATCATCCTGTTCAGAAACCGCTTTGGATCGTTTGAGCAGGTTTTGCAATGGCATCCGATGCCGCAGCAGAGAAATCCATCCGTCGCTGTTCCGGCTCTTCCCAATGTTTTGAAGATTTGAGTTTATCATAAACCGCAATGCCGCAAGCATCAGCCAAGAATAATCTGCAATTCAATGGAAAAAACAGGATGTTAACACGAGATTTCAGATAAAACGACTCACGATTATCGTCACACGCTTTCACTTTCGAGTTCGGCGGATCCGTTTTATTTGAACGCAGGATCGCGAATTGTTGGTGGTAGCACGTAATAAATCCGGTTTTTGCATGCCAATATAATAAGCGTTTTCGCTTTTAGCTTACTGCAATCTGCCAAGAAGATGAATCTTTAGGTTTTATGCCGCTGCTTGTGTCGGTCTTGCAGTCGTCGCGCTTTCCAACTGGTTGCCGGCGGGAGCGTTTCCTTCATCATCGCAGAAACTGAGTCGAGGTTTTGCGGTAACGCTATGATCCGTATTTCAGAAGGGACGAGAACGACTTCGCTTGCTGCTCCCGCGCCTGCTTCGCGCCAGAAAGATTTCGGTCATCTTCAGTCCAGAAAGTGGTCGCTGCATCAAGCAATGAACTCATCTTACGCCAAAGACAGATGAGGTAATGACGTAGGGAGATGAACTGAGATAAAGCCCACTGTCCAGCATAAATACTTTGCATACTAGCTTATTCATAAACCGGTCTCATACTCAGTATCACCAGGTAGAAGGCTATTCACCAGTTACATCGCCGCACAGCATGGCGCTTTCAACGTCGATATCTGTCTTATATCCTGAGAGGTTCAGAGGCTACTTGAAAGCTGTCGAGTTTTGCAGAGCTTGCTTCCATCACAGCAGTCGCCTTTTCTGTTGCGGTAATGATCATCGAAGTCCCGTTTCCCAGTTCGCTGGAAGGTTATAAACTTCGCAAATGATCTTAGTTTTGCAAGAAGTACAGAAAACTGCCTGGCTGTCAGCCATGTCTACTCCACGCTACTGGCAGGTGATCTTCAGATTACACTTCTTGAACCCACAGGTATGCAAGCTACATACAAATAATCCCAGAAATTGGGACGCCAGCAGAGAGGAGGCATCACCAGGACTTCATGAGGCAATCACCAACTGCAAGAGTCATCTCGCCCACACTTTGGGACTCGCGGAGGTTCGATGGGGATCCCAGCTCATGAGGCTGGTGAAACAATCGGCCATTGGAGCAAAGCATCAGTCCTTTTTCAGTTCACACAGTATACACGGCGCGTTTCGCAACGATCATATCCCTCCTGCCCCGAGTAACTGAGTACCCAGAGCGCCAAGCCTGTCCCAACTGCCACACCCAACCTGGCTGCCCAAGATGCGGCTGTCCCACTAAAACCCAAGCTTGAGGCTGCACAGACGCCATTGTATCTAGAGCCGCTAAGTGAGGAAACTGACTGGCTGGGCGGCCCCCCGGGGCCTGCCTCCGCCGCCGAGAAGGATTTCCAGCTTATCGAAATCCATATACAGGCGCCACCAAAAGAACAACCCGTACCATTAACAGATGATACCATGAGGACCTGATGCTGCTCCAGATCTATAGACTATCTGCTCATGCCTGATCTTCATACATTCAGAATCGCCGAGCTTTTAATGTCGTCATGATCATCATATGTTTAAGTGGTTCACCTTCTTCACAATTGCTGCAGCTAAGCGCTTCCAACATAAATTATAAACTTATCTGATGATCCGTCATGAGCTTCACCAAGAAAGTTGCCTGCGGTAGTTTGAATTGTTCTGAACTCAGGTAAATGTCAAGTAGTTCATCTTACCAGAAACTTTGCTTAGAGCTTCAGCTTTACAATGATCTTGAGTTGGTGAGGTTAGTAGAAACGACTGGCATGTTCTCATCCCGCTTCTGCGCCATTGAAAAATGATTTCGAGCAATGGTGCGCATAACGCCATATGTTAAAGAACAACCCATTTACGCAGAAAAAGAGAGTGAGGCAAACATTATTTTCCAGATCGTCGCTTCTTGATTCCATTATCGCTTTCGTCAGTGACGCCGATCTGAGTTGATGAGTTCAGCCATTTATTGGTACGATCTATCTCAGTATATGTTATTGACCTTCATACTTGCTGTACGCCATAAGCTGTCTTCCGGAATAAGATTACAATTTTTTATTCACCAGATTATTCCCGAGGCTTGGGAGTGCGCTTCTTCTGGTGCTCTTCTGCCTGAGGCTCCGCTTCACAGTCCGTCAGGTTTTGATTTTTCAGAATTTGTATCTCATGGAAACCTGCTTTCTGAGGTTTTTGTGAAGAACGCTGGCAGATCTGAGTCATGAAGAAGATTGAAACCCACTCTGCCATCGTTCCAGTACCATCTCCGCTTCGCAAAATGGTATCGTTATTTCATTGGCTTCCGAGTTCCAAACATACAAGCGCCGCCTGGGTGGTGAATAACGCCACTCACCATGCCAGCGTGAGTGAGCGCTTCACATTATTTCAGAGGTTACCTATCGCAGATTTTGCCCGCCACACGCTACAGTTCGGCCAGATCCGGCTTCAGCACGAAAGGTCGTGGTTGACCATCGAAGGCGGTAAGTTGTATCAATCGCGAGGTTCTGCCACTGTTACTTAACCCGTGCTCAGAACTGTCGCCGATAATCAGAACGCGAGCGTCACGAGGCGCTTCTTCAGCTCTGTAAGTTCTGCAGAATGCCCGAATCAGTGCTTCGCTCGGCTTACCTGTTCGCCAATCATAGAATCCGTTTCTATAAAATCCGCTTAGATGCCTGTCGCAACGTAGCGGATTCGAGGTCAGTAGTGCCATCTGCTTGTTCCAGGCTGCTCCGCTATAAAGAGCTCGAGTTTGTCGAAATCATATACAAATAAAATATAATAAACCCATCAACTGCAAGAGGAGGTAAGATGAGATTTTCAATGATCGCATCATCTCAAAGATATCGCCCGTTACGCTGACTTAATATTGGAATCCTGGTTGCTGGTATATCTAGCTTTAAAATGGCAGGCGAACACCGTTAAATACATATACAGAACGGCACTAAAATCACTATAATCCTTCGCTGATAGTTCCTGAGATCCATACGCTTTCGCCAGGCGCCGTTTTGAGTTCGTTTGCGCTCAACTGTAATGCCTCGTTGATAGCCACTTTATCAGCAGCAGTTCGCGAGGCTGAGCAAAGAATGCTGAGCGATCGGAAATTTTGCAGAGGAGAAATCACTGCTATGGTTTTGTTATCAAAAATGTTTACTCAGCAAGATTTATTTATCGAATCAGATATACGCAACAAAAGAATAAATCTGATCGACGAAATATTATAAGTGCAACACCTATGCATCTCAGAGTCACCCATCCACATTTCGCCAAGCACGCTGATCATGGAGTTCTGATGTGGGACGTGGCTCATTGGTAAGCCGCGTATGACAGACTCACAGGCGCTGACAACTTCTCATGTATTTCGCTTTCGGCCGGGCTGCGGCGCTGCCAACGATTATAATCTTCGGCCTGGATGAATCTCGAGGCCCAGGATTCGCTGAAAGCCCTCGCTCCCCGGGCCCGCAAATGTCCTTAAAACGGCTCCACCACCATAGAAACCTGCTGAAAGCTCATGCTAACGCCAAGGATCGATTTGTGAAGAGTAGCTGATCTTCACGGTTTCGTCCCGCCTTCCGCTGCACCACAGATTAAATAATGAAAACGGCACAGCGTCACAGAAAAAGAGCTGAAATCCTGGTCATTTATACAGGTACAGAGAGGTAAAAAATACTATGTGATTTTTAAGAGATATCGCCATCCCGACGACTGTTTCTGCTGCCATCGCTGATCACACAGAGTTGAGCGGATCCTGTCAGTCAGGCTAAATATCGACTTTGCTTTGAAAGTGGTGGATTAATCTTTTCTCATTATCACAATTTAAAAATGTTTGTCACCATTTATAACTTCTTTATTCTGGATAAATCCTTGAGGTCGTGGAGGTGTGCTTTCTGGATGCTTGTTTGGTTTCGCCATTACTCCAACCAGTCTCGCCTGCTGATGGTCATCTTCAACATTGGGTCCGTTTTGAGGTTCTTCCAAATGAACGCCAAGAACGAGTCGATGTTGAAGAACGCACTTCATGCTTGTTCCTATGCTCGTTCTGCTATTGGAGACAATATTTTTCGAGCACGAATCAAACGGCAGCTAAATCAGCAAGAGGCCAACCACACTGAATACAAAGGATGATGTGCAGGCTACGACTTCCTGAAATACTATATCCTGAGTTTAGCTTCGCCAGGTGCTATCGCCAATCATGAGCTTCAATGGATCCGCTTAGTTAACAGCATCAAGATCTGTATTCTGCCTGGTCACAAAAATGGCGACTGAAAGCTGGCGACTTGCTACACAGTCTTCCGCCACAAGGCGTTTTCCAACGATGCACCAGCAGAATCTCTTCGTTCGACGACACCTGAGTCTTGAGGCTGCTGGAAAGCCTGCCCCTGAATCGCCAGCCTGCTCAAACCGGCTGCTCGGTTAGGTCATTCCCGAACGACGAAACCCGCCAAGCTCCGTCTTGGTGGTTTTCTGTAGCAACGCCAAGATCGAGTTGAAGGCAGAAACGATCAGCGGCGCACTCCGCCTGCTCCGCCGCCCGGCGATGAGCTTATCAGAAACCGCAGCGCTACGCTGCATCGCTTTTTGTTGGAACTCCAGCGAGCAGTGCGCCAGAGAAAGAGGCAGCACGCAGAGCACCTCCAGATATTTTCATCCAGACGTACGCCTGCTACGCCATGACACCGCGAGTTCACAGATCCGCTCGCGCGATAAAGAGACGGTGGTGACTGACCTCGCTGGCGGCACGACGTCATCTGCATGATCGCCTCGCGTCGCCGGCGCACGCTTCTTCAGAACGACATGAATTTATCGTGATAGGTCCTGAGCCCGGATGCGTCACCACAGGCGCCGTTCAGTTTGGTGCTGGCTGTTCAACCTGAGAGCGCTCGCGATGTTTATCTTCATCATGAAACCCGTTGAGAGAGTCGCTGCGCAACGCCACAAAGATCGAGTCGGCAGAAACCATCGCCAAACGCTACCACGCTCGTCGCGCTTATATAATGATTTTGGAGCGATTAAACCATGCGTGCCACACTGTAGCGCCGAACAACTCATCGGTTCTAAAAGATGGAAAGGCAAACACTATAAGAGATTTGAAGACGATTCACGTGACTGCTCTCACATAACAGCTAGGCGGTGATAGTTCCAGTATAAGATCCGCTTCAGTTAGTATTAAGACTTT
Source organism: Canavalia ensiformis (assembly GCA_026541065.1). Classification (NCBI taxonomy): domain Eukaryota; kingdom Viridiplantae; phylum Streptophyta; class Magnoliopsida; order Fabales; family Fabaceae; genus Canavalia; species Canavalia ensiformis. The sequence continues at coordinate 12,588 of JAMKYM010000325.1, read as the reverse complement.
ATTCGTCATGGCAGTAAGAACATCCAGTGCCATATGTTCTACTGTCATGCGCTTTGAGAATCAGAACATAATCTTCTGTCTGAGGTGATTCACGAGGCGTCGGATGCGCTGCCGGAGTAACGTTATAGAGGCTCAGGAGTGTTCAACAAAGGTATATCGTCACGTAATATTCAGATCAGAGAAAACCGCTTCTCAAAACAGCTTTATACAGTATTTATGAAATTTATCGAGGTCTAGGAATAGAAACTGGTTCGCTTGCTGCCCAAAGCCAGCCATCACGCGAAAGATTCTAGCTGATCAGAATTGATAATAATACTACGCCAGGTACACAAATAACTGCCACCAGACAAAGTGTAGATGATATAAACATGCCAGATTTCTGAGGTCGTCAGATTCGCAGATAATGCTCGCCCAGCTACGAATACGAATTCATTGATATCCTTGTTCGTTTGTGTCAAGCAGATAACGACTACTGATAAAGCGACGACCGTTACAGCCTTTCGCGTATTGCTATTATATAAAAGCTTTCCTGAATGACATTATATCTTCTGCTCACGAGTTTTTCATCTTCGATGTCAGAGGTCATTGAAAGCTTTACTTGTCAGAAGACGTACCAGAAATTAGGTTGGTTTGCCCACAGAAAGATGTTCACATCAGAGAACCCATTTCCTTGATATTTAGGAAATGGTAAGAAATGTCATATGAACTTATTTTGAAGGAGAAATCATGCCCGTCGCCACTCTGTCACCGCCGTTGTAGTTGAGGCTTCATTACTGAACGACATACAGCGGCTTTCACGTATACAACAACCCAATAATACGAAGGGAGAGGCATGAAGATTCTCAGAGGTTGTCATCCAAGATATTTCGCCAATACATGATCATGAGTCTTATTGGATCGCCCATGAAATGACATGATTCCGAGAATGCAAGCGCTGGCGCAGACGACCGCAAAGATGCCGTTATATAGCTACGGCGTAAATCACACTTTATACGTATCTTCTGGTCGATGACCTCAGAGTTCTGGTGATGCTGAGGTCATCTTGTCTGCTACACTTTAACCTACTCGCTCTGCTGAGATGCTCTGACTTTACGCCCAGAAAACTCCGTTTTACTGAAGAGGTTTTAAGACTGAAGGATGAGAGAAACACTACTACTACTCTGCAAAGGCTTGTTTCCGCCGCTAGAAAGATTTGAGTTTGCTCAAACCGGCAGGCGTCGGTCGTAAGCAAGAATAAATCACACTTCGCCACGCGTAAAAGCAGAGAGCAGCCATACAGTAATCTTCCAGAGTGTCACTGATCCGCGCAATGAGGTACCGCCTCGTTACGCGCGCCATCTGCTTAGGCTTCCAGATGCTGATCCGTTCATTGTGTTAAAAGGATCGATCGCCAGCGTTTTAGGAAATGGTTCGCGCTGCGCTTTCGCTTGCCGCTTTGCGCGCTTCAACATGAACCAGAACGTCACAGATTAATCTCATGCCCAAGATCACGAAAAGCCTGGTTCTGAGTCATGACCTCAGTTCACAAACCATGCCTACTCGCTCAGGGCATGATCATCTGGCAGGAAACCTCGCCAGTCGATTTGAGGTTTTGCAGCAGACGCGACGAAGATTTGAGGTTAACGCTTTCCAGAGCGAGTCCGATTTACACAATGCACCTGGCCTTTTCGCCAGATGAATTTGATTGCTCAGGTTCCAGATAAGCGCCGCATCAAAGAAGAAATCCATCGACGTGAAAGAGAGGCACTGACACTTCCAGATGCCTGACCAGATAATGTTTCGCTTCTGCAGCCGCTGATCGTTAGCTTCATGATCCGTTCATCGCAAATTTCATATCGACCGCCGAGCGCGGCGCTATCACAACTTCTCATGCGAGTTGCAGTCACGCCTACAGTAGCGTTTCTTTAATTCACGTTCATCTTTTCCATCTCTGATGATCCCCAGGTCAAACGATGAGGCGCTCGGCCTGGAGGCGCCATTTTCGCCTGTCGCCAAAACCCGGTGTTCAGGTTCGCCGGTTAACGGTCATCTTACCATGAGGAAACCGCGCCGATAGGTCGCCATGCGACAACGCTGAAATGATTCCAGAGTTTTTCAGCAGATATCATCTCCGCTGGCTCGCGCTGCTCCTTTTCTTTAGTGGTATTAGGCTCCGGAATACCAACCGGCGGTAATGGTGCGCCACTTCAAAGAACAATCTCCATCATTAGTACGATAGCAAAGGTCTGTTGCGATAATCTTCTGAAGATAGGCTGGTCATCCCAGCGATAACGTCTTCTTCCGTTTAGCCGCTGACGCGAGTTCGACGGCAGGTAATCCCGCCGACAGGAAACATGATCGATCACGTGCTTTGGCAGAATTAAATCGCTTTATGCTTTGCCGCGCGCCGCGCTTTAGTAAACGGTCAACTTTGTCCGACGATCCAGGTCGATGGTCGCCGGTGCGCCAGTTCAGAAAGGTTCTAAGAAAACCAAATCAGAGTCAGCTCAAAATAGTCATGACTCATCAGGAAAGTCCGCTTTGCGTTCGCTTCTACATATAATACGGCAACAGATTCAGCGAGCGGGGAGGTTCAGAAGAGGCTATTATCCGCCCGCTCTCCGCCACGCTGCAGAAATGATTGAGCGACGAACTACGCGCCACTGTAAGACAAATATTAAACCGAATCGCTGACGCCAAAGAGAAGAGGCGGTATAATGACTTTCCAAGAGAAACATCTATCCCAGAACGCGGTTCACGCTCTGTTACTTTGATATCGTGAGTTCATATCCTGTCGAAGCAACAGCAGGTATCTACGTTCGTCACATGGTTAACTTCTGCATCGCGCGCCGCGCGACCAGGTCGTGAATTCTCCTGCAGTTCGATTAATTCCAGGTGTCTGGAGGCCGCTGGCGCGCCTTCTGCTTTGAGGTCCGCTGCCACCAACAGGTCGCCGTTGAGGTCATTCTGTCATGAACTCCGCTTCTGCCTGCTTGAGGTTTTGCATCGCAGTGACTGGCTGCCAGGGAGAACTACCCGCCGCACCTGCGCGGATCGCCTACGCTGAAGGGATTTGGAGGTAGTTACTTCAACCGCGACGCAAGCACGCTGAACGGTCTCAGAATTGGCTGCTATGATAGGCGCCGAAGAGACGATGATTCACGAAGAGGCGTCACCGATCCAGATTCGCCAAGCACGCCAACGCTGAGCTCTGGCGATCCCGTCACATTCAGTGGCGGAACATGATCGATCGCCGCGCGAAGTAACAACCCGCTTTGTGCTTTGGCACGCGAATACGCACGGCTTTGGTATCATGATCGAACTTCCATCCGGACGGTTCCGAATCGAGGCGCCCACGGCGCGCCTGAGTTCATCACCCGAACGAGGTCGCCACGATACCTGGTTCTCACCGGCGAAAATCCAGCTTTGATACTGCTACAAACTTTCGCGATCATGAGTCGCTGAAGGCGATGAAACCACTCCGCCGCAGCCAGCCTCGTTTGCCGCCACCTGGAGGCAAGATTTGAGCGATTTGAACTTCTGGCGATAAAGCGCTACGCCACCGTAAAGAATAACCCAGACGACGAAAGCGAGATGCGCAAGACCAGATTTCTGGGGAGGTCACCCATCTGAAAGACTGCCCGCCACATCAGAAGTCGCCAGAGTTCAGGCAGATCCTGCGTTTCATAGTTCAGCGCGATCGACTTCGCTGGCACGCCGCGCCATCATCCGCTACGCCTGGCTGGCACGGCGGAAGGCGCCAGGTCCAGCCCACACCTTCACCTGGATGAACCAGGTCGAGGCGCCGCTGGAAAGTTACCCAGCCTGCAGAAATCCGCAGAATCCACAGGTCATTTCGCATCAGATTCTGCATCATAAACCGTTGGGGCCTGCCCAGTGAGCAGAAGGTGCCACATGATTGAGGCTGGCACGCAGAAACATATGCTACTTGTGTTCTGCACTCGCTCGCGTCACGCTGAAGATTTCGAGCTATCGAACGGCATACGGCGGTCATCAGCTGACACCGAATCAATGTGCAGAGAGGTAATGACGACTTTCAGAGGTCACCGCCATCCGGCGAGCTGGTTTCGCCGCACGCAGTTTCGCGAGCTTGATGGATCTGCTGATGAAGGTTGCAGACGCAGATCGCTTATACGCTGGTCAACCGCCATTTCGCCAAGCTGGCCATGTTACCATCTTGAATCAATTTAATCTTCCTCATCATTTGATGAGGGCTCGAAAGTTCAGATACGCCTTCGCAGGCTCACCTTCGAGTCACCAGTGAATATCCCAGCCTGGTGCTGAGCTTTCTGCCAGGTCACCACTCAGTAGAGGGAACTCATTGCAGCCGCTTTCCTGCAGTTGCAGGTAAGAAAATGCTTAAGACTGGGAGTCTAATGAAGAGTCCGATATGCGCTCTGCCTCCTGCTCAGGCTTTGACATGATTTGAGTTTTATCGAATTATATACTGCAATGCTGTACCTCAGAACACCCAACGACGTAAGGAGCGGAATACGAGGACTTCTGTGAGGTCACCTATCCCGCATTACTTCGCCAAGCATGCTTGACATCGGGAGTTCGATCCGCGCTCATTGGAGCCGGTGGCGACTGACCGGCGGGCGCGACCACCTCTTCCATACCTGCCGTATCGCTAAGCGCTGCTTCAACTGATCAGCAATCCTTCGTCCGAGAATTCTGAGCTGAGCGCCGCTATTTATTTCAGTCGTCGCCCAGTTCAGCAAACGCTCGCTTAGGCGCTCACACTTCGCCCATGAATTCGCTTCATAAGGCTCGCTTCTGAGGTTGCTGTCGAACGGCAGCCAGATCACGCGACAAAGAGGTGGTGAAGGTCCACCTCGCCTGCGTACCCGCAGTGATAAATTCTGCTCGCCAGTTTGAATGAGTACCGAGCTAAACAACCGCATAAGCGGCGCGCCAAAGCAGCGAAACACCAGACGCTACAGCGGCGAGAACGAGCGCGAATATCAATGAGATTTGAGCAAAGCGAGGCGCCATCTGATCCTGTAAGAATGTACCTCGCCAGCGCGCCATCGCGAGTTTTATATATCCAGCCCGCCGTGGTGACATGACGCATCAGCTGCATACAGCGCGCAATATCGCTTATGCTCTTCGCAGAATGGGAGCATGGCGTCAAATCATCGCAACTTTCATCCCCGATTATCCCGATATCGAGGCGCCGCCGGCGTTTCTGTCTGGTTCGCCACACCAACCCAGCAGCCGCTGCGCGATGCTGGACACCCCATCAGAAACTGTTGAGGTTTTCCGCGCGTACCGCTGGCAGATCGGCAGCCGCTGCAGGTGATATCCATCATCGCCGCCTGGTGCGCCGTTCTGCCACCATTATGATTAGCTCACGCCGATCACGGTGAAGCGCCGCCACGCACTGGCTAAACCGGACGATCAGCGAGGAGGCATCGACGAAGATTTTCCGTGAGGCGCCACCGGCATCCAGACGGCTTCCGCCGCGCGCGCTACTCGCTACGAGTTTCATATATATATCCAGCTGAGTGGTGTTACCAAAGAGATTCATATAATGCCACATTACAGGCGCCGCTACATCAATCGTCACGTTTTTTTTCTTCGCGCCGCTTTCAGTAACGAATACTGGCGTACTTTCGCCCTGGACAATCCGATTTCGGAGGTCACGGAAGTTGCCCAGCTCGGTGAATAATCCTGTTCATATCGGTCACAGGGTTTACCTCACCTGATGAAACTGCCGAACTGTCCAGAGTTTAGGGCGTCGCCAAGATCGAGCCAGCAGCACGCGTCCGGCACGCCCAAACATTCTGGCCTCGGCCAGCGCCGCTCAGAATAGATCGAGTCATTTAAACCGTTATCGTACAACGCCACTGCAACGGAACGTCACCACGCGCGAGAGAATGTCACGATATTTCCTGCGTTAGCGTTACCCATCCAGCAGAATACTTCTCGCCCTACATGGCGCGGATATTGTTCATTGATAATCTGCTGATGAAGGCCGGCAATGATTCAAATCCCGCCAGCAAGCTATCACCGATATTACGGCGCTGCGCTTTAATATCATACTTCGCCACCAGAGATATCTGAGTTGGTGAGCGCCCGCTGGAAAGCCACCAGTCGCTGCAAATTCTCGAAACCAGCCGCTCAGGTTTAACGCCTTCAACAGAGAAACCACTGAAAAACGGCGAGGCGTTTTGCGTGACAGATCAGAGTCGCGATAGAGCAGAAACCGGCACCCCGTCACGTCGTCGTTTCAGCTGCTTAAGATTTGGAGCTGAGCGCCAGAAACCAAAGATGGCGCCATTCAAAGAGTCTTAGCCTGGACGACGAAAAAGTGAGGAAAAAGAATGAGATTTCCGGCAGAGGTCATCATCTAATACCCGCTGTTACTTGACGGAGGTTCATGATCTGTTCCACAATACCAAGATGCTAAAGGCGATCACCGATTAAGGGCAGGTTGAACAATCCTTTTAGTGGTGAGTAAGAAAGCGCTATGAATATGAATACGGTTAAATCATCGGTCTTCATCACACATGCTTGAATCCCAGGCCTATGAGGTTTGTCAAAGTCGCTCTTCAGCCTGTTATCATCAACCAGGTTTTCTCGCGATATTGATTCACGAAACTGCTTTGAGGTTGCGGTAATGCCAAAGATTCCAGAGCTCTCAGAGATGAACGACGTCACGGTTCCAAAGTCGCTTTCGCCTTCGCTTTCCTTCAGAAAGAAAACATTTCGAGGCTTCACTGGAAAATCATGATAAAGGTCGCGCCACTGCATGACAATCAATGACGGCAACAGAGGCAATGATGAGATCTCCTCCCAGAGTGCGCTCTGTATGTCCTAAGACGTTCTTCCGCGCTGCTTAGTTTGAAATGGTGGGACCCAGCGATATATTCTCGGAAATGATTTTATTCTGCTGCAGAGATATGCTATATCATCCATTTGACGCGAAAGCACTATGCATTGAACTCACTATAATTTTGTCTGGATGAATTGTGGCTGGAGGCAGAAAATGGAAAGCTGTCTCCAGTTCGGCAGAATGGTCCACCATGTAACGGCTTTATTATGGTTTCATTCTCACTATAGAAACCAAGCTGCAAATTTCGTTTTTCATATTACGTAATGCTAAGATCGAGCTTTCCAGGTAAAGAAGAGTGGAGAAATGAGATGTCATGCTCTCGTCCTTATCTCCTTCTGGCAGACTTTGAGCCATCAGTCCACACGCACACAGCACGCCACTGGGTACAACTTAATCTACTTTTAAAAAAGAGAGAAATACCAATGATTTCAAAGAGGTCACTTCCATCCCGTGATTTGTTCTCTGCTGTACGCCGCCAATATCGGTTTCATTTGATCCACCGTCACGCTCACTAACGCATCTGTCATGTGGTTATCACTTTCATACCTGCTTACTGGCGTTTTCAATTATCGCGCAATTTTGGTCCTGGATGATGAGACCCCGGAGGTCTGGGCAGCTGCTGGGACACGTCTTGAGCTCACGCTGAACCCAACCAGTGGTTTACTTCCGTTAGGTCTTGTCTCTATAATATGAAACCCGCTTTAGCTTTGCTGGAGGTTTTCTGTATAAATGCCAGATTCTACAATGCTAGTAGATATCCATTTCGTTGTCGTGGTCGCACGCCGTTAAGATTTATAATGTTCAGAACCTTTTTTAATGCTAAAAGCGCTGCACTAGTACAACAAATCACATCATTAAAAAGATAGGCTTTCCATGATGAATTTTAAAAGAGATATCGATCCATAAACACTTCGCTTCCAGGCTGCACGCTTCAGACTTTATTTGATTGAATCCGCTCAGCTCATATTTCATGAATTCAGATCCACGAGCAAAGGCGCCACATAATATCCAAAAAGAAAACAGCAGAATGCTGGCGCTTGGTACATATATACACAAAACATGTCAATCCTCAGAACTGATCGAATCCTTGGTGAAATCTTAAGAATCTGAGCGCCTTATCAGAAGCTGTCTCATCGTATCACGCTATAAGTTCATTCAGTCTATATGAAACCGGCTTCAGCTCGAGGAGAGTCGCTATCAGCAAAATACGCTCTGTATGACCGATGAAGAAGGTGTCCATCGCTGCTATCTCGCCTGCTGAAAGATTTGAGTTTTCATCAAACTACGCATACTTTGTAAGAACTGCACTGACGAGCGCCAGAGATAGGAAAACATTGATATCTCCAGGTGCCGATTCAACTTACTTACCAATACTCGAACTTTGAGTGCCTGATGGATCGTTTATTGCAGAAGGATCGAGCCTGCCAAGTGCTGGCCACCTTATGTTTCAAGGCTCAACGGCATGAAATCATCGAGACCTTCACCCAGGATGACCTGAGGGCTCGAGGCACGGTCAGCTGGTTCAGTCCGTCACGGCACCTGAACTATAGTGGTTCGCCCGCGATGCTCTTCATCTTCTACCATGAGAAACCCGCTGAGGCTGACGGCGAACGCCAAGATCGAGCCGCCAGAGGGAAACTGACCGTTATAAACCGCCCGCTCTCCGTCACGCAGGCAAGATTGGAGTTATTTAAACCAGACTATTGCACCAAAGCGCTACAGTTTAATTCGCTGGTTCATTACAAAGAAGGAGAGGTAATAATAGTGAGTTTCCAAAGAGGTCATCAAGATTCGCAGCAGAATGTTCCTTCGCTGCTGCAGTTGTTTAGTCTGATATCGTCAGCTTAGTGTCAAGATCGTGACTACCATATGGTTACATTTGTCCGTCATACTCTGCTTTCGTTACGCGTTTAATCAGATTTGAACTTTCTATTCTGGAGATGACCTTGCTCGCCATGAGGCATTGGAAAGTCGTTTCAGGCTAATGTCGGTCCATGGTGTCGCTTTGAAATATGGTCATTCCTACTGAGAAGTCCCGTTTATGATTTATACAATGCCAGATCAGATTAAATGAGAAATCGTGACTCACTACTGCTCTGGTTCAAAGCCTGCTCGTCAGAAGATTGAGTCATCAAAACCATGGCGATAATGCCACTGTATGAAATGAACTTTATTTGGCTAAAGCTGAAAGAGGCAAAAAGTAATACCAGAGATTTTTACGAGAAGGTCATCCTGAAGAGGTTTGTTTCGCTTCTAAGTGGTCATGATCGCAGAGTTTGGCTAGATCCGTCATTGGTACTGCATATGATCGCGACTGCTGGCAGGCAAGGACGAACGCTTGGCGACTGGCCACGCCGTTTCTGCTGTTTCCGAATCTAGTCATAATTTCCTTTCTCATTCGGATGAATCTTCGAGTCTTCCTAGCGCTACACGAGGCTTGGCCTCGAGTCACGACGGTTCAAACATGTCGCCCATGAGATTTCACCTTACATCGCCACAGGAAACCGCTGACGGCACGCTGAGATTACGGCAATGCTAAGATCGAGTCATTGGTGAGGAACTGACCAGCTACGTTCCGCTCGCTCACGCCAGACGATTGGAGCGATCTGAATCATACAAGGCGCCGTCGCGAAAACGAACCAGCATCAAAAATGAGTTGATGCCAACATATACACTTCCAGAGGTTCACCTAATTCAGATACTTTACTCGCCGCCACCGCTTTGATCGCTTGAGTTCTTCCATAGATCCACCAGAGTGAGCGACATCACATCCTGGTATTGGGGGCATCAATTTTCGCATTTCGCCGTTTCGCCTGCGGCGCACGTTTAACACCTGGTAATCTTCGTCTGGATATCTCATTTTAAGAGGGCACGCTACCAGGCCGCCCGGTCGCTTTCTGCTGCCCGCAACTGGTTACTCGCTATCATCCACCAGAAACCCAGCTTTAGGCTTTACAAGAATCGCCAGATTTATGTCGCCAAGAGAAAACCCACTTCGCGTCGCCGCCATCATCACGCTGAACGATTTGCTATCAAATGAGATTACGAAGCAAACTGCAAATAACCGCATCACTGTGCGGAGAAGGTAAATGACGAGACTTTCATAGGTTATCATTCTGATTGCTACCACCCCACGGCGATCATGATTTCAGTTGATCCCGTCGATTATATCGGTTGACTAATACTAGCGGCGCAAAGTTTTATTCAATCGCTTTCAAAATTTACTGGTCACTGCTACGTTTGAATCACTGGTGAACTTCCTTCATTCCTGGATAATTTTGAATCGGTGGAGGCGCCACGCGAAGGCATATCGAATTGCCCAACCATAGCTCGCCCGGTCAGGTCATCAAAGATCCACAGCAACCTGTTGGCTCGCGATGAGCGCGATGTATAAACGATCCTGAGCCGAGCGCAGAGGCGAACGCATCGCCGCTTTATTCCAGCTCGCTTCCGGCCACGCAGAAGGATTGAATACTGAACGATGATGCTGCAAGGCTGCACCGGCGCAACATCACGCCAGGTGAGGAGGTGTACTACGCAGATTTCAAGAGGTTGTATCAAATCCGCATATCACTTCGCCGGCACGCGAATGGCGGCAGAGTTTACGTAATCCGTCATTTGAGGCTGGTGCAAAGACCTGACTTCGTTAGCAGGCGGCGATTAATCGCTGATGCAAACACGTCAGCGCCGAACATCAGCATCTTTCGCCGCAGATAACTTTGAGTCAGAAGGCGCTGGCTGGAAAGCGGCACCATATCAGACGTCAATCAGGTTCGCCTGTCGCGAGCACACCCCACTGAAACCGCTTCGAGCGCACGCCAAGTATTTTATGATTCGATTTCGGCAAGAGGAAACCCATTTCGCCGCTTCGCCTGCCCATCGCCGCCGAAGATTGAGCACAGTCGACGCACCACAGTCAAATCCTCACCGATGGCAAAGATAGTGCGGCCATGAAGACTTTGGAGCCAGCTGACTTCAAACGATAACAGCTCTTTCGCTTGCCGCTGATCTTGAAATCTCCATAGAATCCGTCAGCTGCCGCTTTGCAGCGATCAGTCGCCGCATGCGCGCGCACAATCGCGAGTTCTCTTCAGGCGCCAGGTCAAAACGGCGGTCAATGCCGCCCGCGTGATATCCCGATATATCACGAGGCGTCGCCAACGAGGCTTTCGTTCTGGCTCGCCGTCATCAATTCCCGCGTTTTTCCGTTGAGCGCACCACCAGAAACTCGTTTGAGTGTCGTAAAGAACGCCAGCGACCGGAATGACAAATCACTCGCTTCGTTGCTCCAGGGCCACCAGGTTGATTTTGGCTTCGCCGCCCAGAATCGCGCTGTCAGGCGATAATCAATCACACTCACGCCAGAAGGCGAGCGAGTAATTACCAGATTTCCGCAGAGGTCATCTGATCCAGACGTTTCGCCTGCTGCGCCATCGCGCAGAGTTTCCTGATGGGATCCACTTGGCGCCGCGCCGTCGCTATACAAGATCGACCGCCGCAGCGCGGCGGCACATCACCTGCGCCTACAGCTTACGGCCGGCGCTTTCAATCGTCGGTCTGCTATCATATTAATTCTGAGTTCTGGAGGCGCTACTGGAAAGCCGCTCCAGCGCCTCCGCCATCTGCCCATAAACTGCGCCTGCTGATTTGACCGACCGAGGAAACCGCTTTGCCCAGTTATGCTGCAAACGCCAGATTGATACAGAGAATCACTCTGATGCACCCGCCCGCTTCCCAGATTCCTGAGCCATCGAAACCATACGCGTGCGCGCCACCAAAAACAACAACCCGACCGACGCAAAAAGGAGGAGGTGCAACACGAGGACTTTCCTCAGAGGTCATCCCAAGATTACTTCGCCAAGCACGCTTGGATCATGAGTTCTCGATGGATCCGGCTTCATTAGGCACAAGTGATCGCACCTCATGTATTGCGATCAACTTCTTTCCTTTTCATGCATTCGCCGGGCCACCGTGCGCGCTTCGAACGATCATAACTTTCGTCCGGATGAATCGCGAGGCCTGGAGGCGCCGCTGGAAAGCCTCGCCCCGAGCCCGCTCGTCCCAACCAGGGCCGCCCGGCCGAGGTCGACTTCAACCATAGAAACCCGCTGGGCCCGTGAGGTTTTGCGGCAACGCCATGATCGAGCCGCCTGTGTGAGGAAACCGACCTGTCGCGGTCTTCGGGCCCATCTCCGCCGAGAAGGATTTGAGCCATCGAAACCATACGCGTGCGCGCCACCAAAAGAACAACCCGACCGACGCAAAGGGAGGAGGTGCAACACGAGGACTTCCCAGAGGTCACCCATCCCAAGACTACTTCTCGCCCAAGCACGGTAATCCGCGGGAGTTCGATGGGATCCGGCTCATTAGTGCGCCGGTATGATCGCACCCTGGCCACGTGTGGCGCGATCAATCGCTTTCATGCATTCGCCGCCACCGTGCGCGCTTTCGAACGATCATAACTTTCTCGTCCGGGATGAATCTCGAGGCCCTAAGGCGCTCGCCGAAAGCCGTCCCGAGTTCGTCGCAAAGAATCCCAACTATGGCTCGCCTTGCCGAGGTCGACTTCAACCATAGAAACCCGCTTTGGGGCCCGCTGAGGTTTTGGGGCAACGCCAAGGATCGAGCCGCAGCGGTGAGGAAACCGACCGTCGGCATGTCCCGCGCCCCGCTCTCCTAAAAGGATTTGAGCCATCGAAACCATACGCTGCACGCCACCAAAAGAACAACCCAATCGACGGCAGTACGGA
>JAMKYM010000324.1:0-26134 GCA_026541065.1 Canavalia ensiformis | reverse complement strand
AGGCCCATCTACTCTTCCTATAATTGGAAATCTTCACCTTTTGGAACCTCCACTCCACCGTTTTTTTCAACGTATGTCTAAAAAACATGGCAACATCTTTTCTCTTTGGTTCGGTTCCCGTCTTGCAATCGTCGTTTCTTCACCCTCAGCATTTCAAGAATGTTTTACCAAAAACGACGTCATCTTGGCAAACCGACCGCGTTCTCTTTCGGGAAAGTACATTTTCTATGACTACACCACTGTAGGATCTAGTTCCTACGGTGAGCATTGGCGCAACCTTCGTCGTATCATCTCACTTGATGTTCTTTCTACTCAGCGTATTCAATCCTTTGTGGGAATACGAAGGGACGAAACAAATAGGCTGGTACATAACTTGGCCAAGGTCTCATGCATGGACTTTGCTGAAGTGGAGCTAGGTTCCAAGTTCCATGACATGACCTATAACAACATGATGAGGATGATATCAGGAAAGATATACTATGGAGAAGAGAGTTTGATGAAAGATGCTGAGGAAGCAAGGGAATTTAGAGAGACAGTAGCCGAATTGTTACAACTTGCAGGAGTGTCTAATAAGGCAGATTACTTTCCTTTCCTTAGGTGGTTTGATTTTCAAAATTTTCAGAAAAAGTTAAATGATATTAATAGGAGATTCGATACGTTCCTGAATGCGCTCCTTCATGAGCAACGTACCAAGAAGCAACAAGAAAATACCATGATACACCATCTCCTAAGTCTGCAGAAAACACAGCCCGAGTACTACACTGATGAAGTCATCAAAGGACTTGTTTTGGTAAGGATTTTAATTTTAAGTAATATGTTTTTGTGTAATTTTAAACTCCACCAATCTCATGCAATTAAATGTTTATATGGTTAACTTGCATTGCAGGCTATGCTGTTTGCAGGATCAGACTCATCAGCTGAAACTTTAGAGTGGACATTATCTAATGTATTGAACCATCCAGAAGTGCTGAAGAAGGCAAGAGATGAAATAGACACTCACATAGGACAAGATCGCTTGTTAAATGAGTCTGACCTTCCAAAACTTCCTTATCTTAAAAAGATCATACTTGAGACACTTAGGTTGTATCCCCATGCCCCATTGGCAATACCACATGTGTCTTCAGATGACATCACTATTGGAGACTTTAACGTACCCAAAGACACTATGGTAATGGTTAATATCTGGGCCATCCATAGAGACCCCCAGTTATGGCATGAAGCCGCATGTTTTAAACCAGAAAGGTTTGACGAAGAAGGATTGGAGAAAAAATTGGTTTCATTTGGGATGGGAAGAAGGGCTTGCCCAGGAGGAGCTTTGGCTATGCAGAATGTTGGGTTGACTTTGGGATTATTGATTCAATGCTTCGATTGGAAACGAATAAATGATGAAGAGATTGATATGAGAGAGAAAAATTGGTTCACCTTATCAAGGTTGACTCCACTCAAGGCTTTGTGTAAAGCTCGCCCCCTCGTCAACAAGATTAATTTGCAATAATGAACAACACATTTTGCTCATTTGTATGTGCACCCTTCTATGATGAGGTCCAACATTTAATTTTCAATATTTAAGTAGTAGTAATCATATATACATGTTAAAATTGATAATAGTTGCAATAACGTACAAGGTCCAACTACATGTATGTTGTAATGTATTATCATAAGAATTTATTTTTTTAAATTTTTTATTTTTACAATATTTTGATTTCAGCAATGTTTTTTGTTTATTTTTGGTGAGTATCAAGACTATCAAATTTAATTATACCATTTTGATATATGATTTTTATATTATGATTACAAATATCAATATTTCAATTAGGAGAATGATACTTCCTACATTTTTATCAAATTGTTCAAACAATTCAAAAAAAATGGATTTGTGTTTCGATCAAGTAAAAGAAGTCAAAATTTAAAAAGATTAATTCATACTTAGATAACAAATACACAAACTTAATTTATTTAAATTAGATTATATCTCTATATAATAATTAAAGGTGTAAAATTAAATAAGGATAATATAAAAAAAACTAGAAAGTAAACATAGAGAAGAAGGAAAAGAGAACAAAATCTTTATTATATTTTAAAATATCATATAACAAAAGAGATTGATAGTATACATATAAGTACAGAATATCTAAATGTTATAATAAAATAATTAACTATAACATTCTCCTTCAAGTTTAAAGGCGTTATATTAATACATTAAGCTTGAATCTAAAAGAAAGAAACATAATAATATATCTTGTTTATGTAAAAATTATAAATCAGAATAGTAGAATTTAATTTGATAGTCTTAACATTCAACAAAAGTTAGATAAAAATAGAGTTGAGGATCAAAATATTGTAAAAATAAAGAATAAAAAAAATAAATTCTTACAATAATACATAACAACTTACATGTAATTGGCCTTGTACATTACAGTTATTATCAATTTTAAATGAACTAAGTTTGTGTATTCGTTGTTTAGATGGATGGCTTTTTATATATTTTGATTTCTTTACTTAATCGAAACACAAATCCATTTTTTTTGAATTGTTTAAAAATTTGATAAAAAGGTAGAAAATATCATTCTCCCTATTGAAATATTGACCTTGTAATCATAATATAAAAATCATGTACCAAAATAGTATAATTAAATTTGATAGTCTTGACACTTAGCAAAAATAGACAAACAAAAAAAAGTGTTGAAACCAAAATATCAGAAAATATAAAAATTTTAAAAAAAATAAATTTTATGATAATACATGACAACTTACATGTAGTTGGAACTTGTACATTGTAAATATTTAATTATGTTCAAGACTTTTTTTTTTTAAAATTTAAATAATAAGTAAATATTAAAATTAATAAAAAAAATAAAAAAAGAAAAGCATAAAAATAAACACAAAGCAGATAAACAAATAAAATAAAAAAAATAGAGAAAAGAAAAATCAAAATAACAAAAAATAAATAAAGATAAAAATAAAACAAAGTGATAGAAAAAATTAAAAACAAAATTGAAATAAAAAAACAATAATAAATAAATAAATAAACTTAAAATAGCAAAATGAAAAATAGAAAATAAATAAATAAATAAATAAAATAAAATAAAAATAAAGAATAATTTTAATAATAAAAAAAAACAAACAGAAAAAGATAAATAAAAGAGTAATAATAATAAAAAATAGAAAACTAAATAAAAATAAATAATTGAAAAAAAAACTAAAAAACATAAAAATAAAAATAAATAAATAAAAAATAAAAACAAAAAATAAACAATTTTTTTTTTTTGAATAAAAACAAACACGAAAAAGCAAAAACGAATGAAAAAAAGAAGAAAATAAAGAATAAAGCAGGAAAACAGAATTATTAATGAAAAAAATAACAAATTGTAAATAGAATGAGAAACGAAAAAAAAAACGGAAAAAAGAGAAAAGAGGAAAAAAGGATGTAAAAAAGAATGGGATGCATGAAAAAAAAACTCGGTTGAAATTTGGGGGTATTTCATTCTTCAATTTCCAAGAATTTAGAAAATCGCTTCTTTTCTTCTCCCCTCTCCCTCTCGAGATTTCAAGCTCAAAGAAGGTTGTACTTTTTCTCCTGCTTTTGTGTCAACCTTCATCTCATTTTGATGGAGATTTTCTTCCTCTAAAAGGAGGAGTCACATCTAGTGAAGGAGAGGCAAGAATCATCAAGAATTTTTGTATGAACAAGATCGCATTCAGAAGTCCGAAAAATGTTAAGAATGCTTTACGAGAAGTGATCGAAGGATGGATCGGATCTAGTTTCAAGATAAGGAATTTTTGACAATTGTTCGAAATTGTCGTGAACGTGTTAATATCATTATTGATTAATGAATTTGAAAACCAAGATGATTCTTGGTGTTAGCTTGCATGCTTGATGAATAGATCATTGCTTAAAGTGCACCTTTAATTGAGAACTATAAAGCATAAAAGACCCTGGTTCTCACGCCTAAATCGATTTAGAATGCTAGATGAGTATTCTTTGAATGTCTATGTGAATATGCTAAGAAATTTTGTTTACAATAAGCACGTATAATCTATTCGTCAGAATTCGTAATTGCTGTTGAGTTTTGATCGGCCTCGTAAAACAGTTGCAAAGCAGTTAGGTGAATCAAGACAACATCTTATCATAAAAAGTATAGTAAACTCATTCTCCTTAAGATTTAATGGAAAGTCACCTCTTTAAAGCCATGGTGTAACATGTATCATTACTAAAGACATGTCTTCCTAAGTAACTACTTGAACGCTAGAAACCTGGGACGTTTTGAGAGCAAGGCCTTGGTCCAATGGTGGAGTAGCATTAGCAAAGACTCGAGCATAGCTGTGTCATTTAATCAACTCCAAAATTCTAGACCTAGGGCCTCTAAATCAGGCTAAGAACTGAGAAAAGTTAAAACAAAGGTGCAAGGAAGTCCGAGCATAGTTATAGCTAATGGCTGCACCAAGGTTCCAAACTTTAATCATTTATGCATAACAAGCAAAAAGGATGTAGAAGAGAATGGTACGGCTCATATGGTGATATTTGTCAACCATAATAATGGATTGCCAAAAGCAAAGTGGAAAATACTTGCATGAATATAGCTATTCCACCTAACATTTGTTGCTCCTGCTCTGATATGGTCAATATCGCGGATCAAGACTAACTATGGTCACTCAATGTTTGTCTACCATCCTATTTCCCCGTTGAATCTTTTGTTGCCACTGAATCCATGCATAAGATGCTTCAAGTTCATAATTGATGAACTAGAAATTTGTGGCAAAGACATCGTATCTGGGCCCCGCAAATGTAGTTATAGTAGATATCCATTCCAAACATCAAACATAGGTACAGATGTGGAGTCAAATTGGAATAGAGTAAGGGGAAACTGGTAACAGCATTATTAGCTAACTGAACATAGATTCATAATGTCTATGCCTGATCTGATCGTTCTTCAAACATCAATGTCGTTATGTTGCTAGTTTTGCTAGAGGGGCTGTATTGCTCCCTGGGAATAGCCGAGTGCATGCCATGGATGCATAGCCTTTCTCCCAATCGCCTTCTCGCTAAAGAAACAAAGTTACTTCGATACATTGATACCGAGCAACGACACGTGGGTCCCTTGGATGGAATATAGGCAAAATCAGGAACTCAACTGGATTTGAGGTTGCTCAAAGTCGGCGCCTCGATTGTGGGGTATTTAAGTTTGATTGAGGCCAACTTGAAGATTGGAAAATTGGATATTCCGTACAATCTCTCTAATGTATTCATCACAAGATCTACTCCAATGCTTTTCGCCAAATATCCTGCACTCCGGTGCTAAAGTTTCAAGTTATTATCGATGAATATTCACCAATGTGTTGTCACTATGGGTCTTAAGTCTTTCCTCCAATGGAACCCATAATTGCCGTAATGTTTATGGTGTGATGGGTTGGAAATGCTTTCAACAACAAAGGTCAAAATGTGAAATGAGAGACCATGCAACGCATGCAAAGTCATGACATACATCTAATGTGTGTGCCTTTAAAGCATTGACTGCCCAGAAAACTCAAAAGAAGTTTGTTTAATGGTTAATTGGTGATGCATGTAACTGTTCTGCACCTCTGCAGTCACTCCTTCCTACGCCTACCATTTGTTCCAGATTAAGATTGACCATGCTCCATGGCTATTTAATCGTCTCGTCAACAAAGGCGTTAAATAGGATCGTGTCGTTAGTTTATAAACTTAGGCCACTAACTTCCTACGCGTAAGTAAACGAGGCCGAGCCGAATAATCTCCCATTTTCAATATGACAAATGGGCAACAACTTTTTTTAAATTGGGCCACACCATTTTCAATTTTTAAATTGGCCTTTTACAATTAATTTGTCCCTGCTTTTTTTTTTTATCAAATTCATTTTCATCCAAATCAAATTTAAACTCTTTTCCTCAAACTTCAATTCAAATTCAAATTAATTCAAATCAAATTTAAACCTTGTGAACACTGAATTATGTCCGTTGCAAATTAAAACTAAAATTCATTTTGTTTTTAGTTTAAAATTGAAAAAACAAAAAAAAAAACAAAAAGATGAATGAAAAAAGAAAGAAAAAGAAATTTTAGTTAAGAATTAAGTTAGAAAGTTTGCTAGATTAGTTAATGATGGTTAAGAATTAGTTAGAGAAAAAAGGAAAGAAAAAACAAAAGAAAGTAAAAATAAAGAAAATAATAAAAAAACAAAAAATCGTGAGAGAAATAAAAACAAAAAGTGGAAGTGCCGTTAATTTTTTCTTTTTTTTTTGAAATTTTATCTATAAATAGGACTTTTTCATTTAGTTCAAGGGGCTTCTTCACTTAAAAAAAAATTTCAAAATTTCTAAGGAGGGGAAAGAGAGGGGGCACTTTGAGTCATTGGGAGGAGATTCATAATTTTCTAAAGCAAGTGCTGGTGTCTAATATACTCTACTTCCACATCTGGCATTGATCATCTCCTTAGCCTCCATTCAACCAGTTCATCATCACATTCAAGGTGCTACCAAGTGGCACTCGTAGCACAACAATGGAGGTTAGATCCAAACTTTTTACTCCACTTAATTTTTTCGCTTCTCCTCGAATTTCCGAGTTCACCTTCATCTCTATTTTTCTTTTCTGTTTCTTGATTGGTCAAATAATCTCCAATTTCAATGATTTTTGCTTCATCTTTCATCTTTCTCTCTATTTTAAATGACATTATTTGTCTAATTTGGATCTAAATGAAATTTTTATCACTTTACTACTAGCATTTGTCTGCCTCCAAAGGTGAATGAACCTAGCTTTTGATTGTACAAATTGCTCATTTTTGGTTTGATTTTATTCAAACTTATTTTGTTGATCCTATGATCCATATATTAAAACTGTTGGTTTTAATTTTTTCAGATCTACCAAAAATATTTTCTTTTGAAAAATCTGAAATTTGAATTTAAATTTTAAACCAAAATCTCTTTTGCTCTAAGGTTTATCTTCATCTCTCTGCTTTTTCGTTTTCATTTTTGATCGGTCAAATGATCTCCAATTTCAATGATTTTTGTTGCGTTTCTTTTTATTTCTCTATAGTTTCTAGAATGATATTATTTGTATAATTTGTATCTGAAATGAAATTCTATCGCCAATTGGCTTTTGTTCGTCTTGGTGCGCAAATGAACCTAACTTTGGATTCAGGCATAACTCGCTTCATTTCTTGGCTACATCTTTGTAAAACTTGTTTTTTTTTTTCATATGATCCATATCTTTCAACTGATTTGTTTTTTAATTTTTCATATCTACCAAAAAATATTTTCGACAAATTCTAAGATTTGAATTCAAATTTTGAAGCCAAAATCTCTTGTGTTCTTAAGGTTCATCTTCATCTCTATTTTTCGTTTTCATTTTTGATCGATTAAACGATCTCCGATTTTAGTTATTTTTGTTGCATTCTATTTCTATCTAGTTTCTGCAATGATATTATTTGTCTAATTTGGATCTGAAATGAAATTTCTATTGCCTGATTATTGAAGCATGTTCGTTGTGGTGCATAAATGAACCTAGTTTGTTTGAATTGTGCATAACTTGCTCATTTCTGGTCTGATTTTTGTCAAACTTGTTTTGTTTAATTTCTACAATCCATATCTTTCAATTGACTAGTTTTAATTTTTCAAGATCTACCAAAAAATATTTTCGGCAATTCTAGGATTTGAATTCAAATTTTGGCACCAAAATCTCTTGTGTTCTTGAAGTTCTTGTGTAGATCTTATTATTTTAACCTTGTTTAGGTATTATTTTTCATGTATTGATCCTTATATATGTATTGAATAGGATTAATTTTTCAGATCTACAAAAAAAAATATTTTTGAAAAATTTAGTATAATCTACCGTTTGCTCACACATGATCTATTATGTAACTTTTAAAATTTTCAAAATCTTTGCCTTCACGAAGGAAAGCCCAGTACGAACTCGGTAAAGATATCCTACCAACATTTAGAGAGTCAGGATGAGTCTAAGTGTAGAGCTCGTTTGTTTTAGACTCGTGCATATGTGGATCCGAGAGAATGTTTGAAAATCAAAGATTTCAAAGACTTCTAAAATTCCTCCAAAACTTTAAGCATCATACAATGAGTTCTAAGTTTTCGCGAACCGGTAGCATATCCACTGTTTGACATTTAGAGAGTCATATGAGTCTAAGTGCAGCCCTCGTTGTCTTAGACTCTGTGATATGTGGATCCGAGAGAATGTTTGAAAATCAAACATTTCAAAACACTTCTAAAATTCCTCCAAAACCTCTGCTTTCACGCAATGAGCTTTAAGTGCGAACTCGGTACCATACCTTCATTGTTCGACATTTAGAGAGTCATATGAGTCTAAGTGCAGCCTCGTTTGTCTTAAACTCTCATGCATATGTGGATCCGAGAGAATATTTGAAAATCAAAGATTTCGAAACACTTCTAAAATTCCATAGAAACCTTGGCTTTCACCCAATGAGCTCTAAGTGAGAACTGGTAGCATACCCTACTGTTCAACATTTAGAAAGTCATATGAGTCTAAGTGCAACCCTCGTTTGTCTTAGACTCACGTGCATACGTGGATCCAAGAATACATTTACAAATTCATATTTTCAAAATACTCTCGTAATATTTGGTCTCACGTAATGAATTCTAGGTATGAACTCGGTAGCATACTCAATGTTCGATATGTAGAAATCATATGGATCCCAGTGCAGCCTTCGTTTGCCTTGGATCCTGTGCACATGTGGACTAAGAATGTTCTTTAAAAATCCAAAATACTTTCTCAATATTGTATAAACCTTCTCATGAAGATCAAGTCTTCCAAAAACCAGAACTATACGTAGCCTTGAATTTCCCATTGCACCAGGAATACGTAGGAGCAGGATCAAGTCCCGTCGATCATTTTCATACAAACCTATTTATTTATATTCTATTTAAATGAATCAAACAATTTTCAAAAATATCAAAATCACACACTCAGTTTAAGGGTATCGTTCTTGAACAGTAAGTAGGATGCCTAATACCTTTCCTACTCATGTAACCGACTCCAGAACCTAGAATTTCTTCCTCAAGTTAGGATTTTTTCCAAATGTTTTCCCTTAAAATAAAATTTGGTAGCAGCTCCACAAGCAATCAAATATAAATTCTTTTTAAAATTTTAGAGAATTCGGCTGCCTTGTTATAATTACGTGTTACGAAAACCTTTCCCCTCAGTGTTTCAATTCAAATTCAAATTAATTTAATCAAATTTAATTCTTTTTCATAGTTTCAATTTAAATTAATTCAAATCAAATTTAATTTTTTTCCTTAAATTCATTTTGGTTCAAATCAAATTTAAGTATTTTTCCTCAAGTTTCAATTCAAATTCATTTTTATTCAAATCAAATTTAATTTTTTTCCAAATTTTAAACTCTTTTAATGCAATCAAGTTTAATTCTTTTCCTCAAATTTTCAAATCAAGTTCAAATTCCTTTTCAAATCCAAATCAAGTTTAATTCTTTTTCTTAAGTTTGAAATCAATTTCATTTTAAATCAAGTTCAAGTCAAATTTAAGTCTTAAATCAAGTTTATTTTAAATCAAGTTCAAGTCAAGTTTAATTCTCTAAATCAAGTTCATTTCAAACTAAGTTCAATTTCTTCAAAATTCAATATCGAAGTTCATTTCAAAATCAAGTTCATTTCAAATCAAGTTCAAATCTTCAAACTTCAAAATCAAATTGTCTTAAATCAAGTCTTGCTTTTCATTCCAAATCAAATTCATTTTTAAATCAAACCAAACTGCTTCTTCAATTTTTAAATCAAGTTCATTTCATTATTCAAATCAAATCCTAATTCTTTTCATCAAATTTCAAATCAAGTTTATTTTATTTCAAATCAAGTCCACTAAAATAATTCTAGGTCTCACACAATGAACCCTAAGCATAAACTGGTAGCTTTTGTTATTCGATGTATAGGATTCATATGGGTCCAAAGGCAATCGTGAGTTGTCCTTGGACCCTGTATGTGGACCAAGAATTTTTTTCAAATAACTTCAAGAGAAACTTCATTTGAAATACCAATTCTCACACGAGAGCTCTAAATAGAATCGCGCTTCACCGTTGTTCATGCTTAGAGATTCATATGAATCCTAA
This sequence comes from Canavalia ensiformis, assembly GCA_026541065.1. Classification (NCBI taxonomy): domain Eukaryota; kingdom Viridiplantae; phylum Streptophyta; class Magnoliopsida; order Fabales; family Fabaceae; genus Canavalia; species Canavalia ensiformis. The sequence goes on along the minus strand of JAMKYM010000324.1, from coordinate 16,034 downwards.
TGCAACTCTTATTTGCCTTGGATCCTACAGCGGACTAAGGATTTTTCCTTAAAATATTCTCAAAATACTGTCTTCCTTTTCAAGCATCTCCGAAGGTCAAGCCTTCAAAACCAGAACTACGTGAACCTTGAGTTTTCCATTGCACCAGGAATCTGTAGGAGCATGATCAAGTCTTCATGTGCTATCTTCTACCTAACCTATTTATTTTAATTCTAAATTAAAGGGATCAAAAGTTTTCAAAATATCAAAGTCACACACTTAGTTTAAGGGTACCGTTTGAAATCCATGATAGGTGCCTAACACCTTCCCTACTGTGAACTCCACTTCCGAACCTAAATCTCTTTTCTCAAGTTAGGATTTTTTTCAAATCTTTTTCCTTAAATAAAATTTGTGACTCCACACATTAAGTTATAATTCTTTTAAAATTTTTAAACAAATTCATTGCCTCGTTGTAAATTACTTCGTCAAGTTATATTGATTCATTGCTCTCCTGTTTATTCGCACGATTTATTTGTTCTGCGTTATATCTATCTGTTTCCGTTTTATCTCACAATCGTACAACCTTAGGGTAGATGAATTTAAAATTTTTTTCTATATATATCTCCAGATTGCCCCACCGTAGGTATCCTAATTATTTTGTGTGCCCTCCACACATCACATATATGCATTTCATCTCATGAGTGAGGTCCTATACCCAGTCCGAGTGCAGCCTAAAGATTAGAGGGATCTAGCGATGTCACTCTCGGCTTACGTCCTTATTGGCTATCACTAAATCCTGGCTAGAGTGCATCATATTCATTATGAACTGAACTTGACTCTAGTAACCCTTATACCTCAGATTAATGACCACCTTCAAGAGGTTCATGCATTAAAGGCCATAGACCTCAGGGATAGGACCCACATAGAGGCAAGGAGGGCAATACACCTTTTCAAGATACAAGACTCACACGTTGCTCACAGCATTTGAACAAAACCATCTAAGATAGCAGAGAGAGATATGAGATCTGAAATTGGGAAAATACAGAAAAATTCATTAATTAAATTAATGTCTATTTTTTCTTTAAAACCAAACATAACAGATGTTGAAGTTAATTTTAGAAAATAGTTGAAATTATATCCAATTTTTGAAAAAATTTAATGAAAAATGTTAGAAAGTATGAAGCTAGGCAAGCCTTTAACAAATATTAAGATGGTGGTGAATAAAAGAAAATATTAAAATGTTTTACTAAAAATATTTTTAAAAAAATGGATTAAATTTTAATTTACCGGTTATTTAAAAAATTTTAAAATAGAATGTTTAAAGATTGCTTCATTTTTTTGTAAGAAGAATATTTTTCTTTCAATGTAAAAAAAAGTAAAAATTTCAAATATGCTAATTGTTTACCCAAAAACAAAGGAGGTACTCGTAGCCGAGTTGGATATATTGATAAATTCTAGTAAGTGGCTTGTAAATTTGGTGTTATTTAGTTCTATTTAAATATAATTTTTAATCTAATTCCTTTAATTTTAGATTATCCTAGTTGGTGAATTTTTTGAAAATAACAAATTAAAATTAAAATGTTATATTTTAAACTATTTAAATTATTTTTTAAAAATTAAATAACATTAATAAGTTACCGTATTAAACTGCATGTCAAAGCACACCGAACATGAATTATTATTTATTAGTTTTTGGTAAATCAATTTGATTTAACCTGTTTAATAATGATTCAACATTAATTATCAAAGAAATATAGCTCAAATATAAAAATATTCATTATAATTGTTAATTCTTATTTATTTACAACCCCATTTATAATAATAGACCACTTGTTCATTGAGGCTAATAAGTCTATATACAAATATTGGCTCCTTTATAATATTACGCTTGCTTGCATACTAGGTCAATACTTCTCCATACCACCTTATTACAAAAGAAGTCTTGTAAATAGACTTCTACATCAAATCAGCAGACTAAAAACAAAAAATGTACTGTAGGTATTCAAATTACCTGATTTTATACTTGTGAATCAGATTAGACTGAAATTCATTAATTAAATTAATCATTCTGATCTATTTTCTGTAAACCAAAACATAACAGGATGTAAGTTAACAAAGCTATTAATGTTGATTTTGGAAAGCAAATAGCTGAAATTATATCCAATTTTAAAGAAATGTTAATGAAAAATGTTAGAAAGTATAAAGGAGGGTCAAGTTTTAACAAATTAAGATGGTAAAAAGAAAATGTTAAAATATTTCATTAAAATATTTTACAAAAAATAGATTAAATTTCACTTGTTATCATCATCTTTAAAATAATTGAAAAAGAAATTAAAAAATTGTTATATTACCTTATAAAAATATTTTTTTTTCAATGTAAAAAGGAGTAAAGAAATTTACAACAGGCTAATTGTTTACCCAACATGATAGAATTTAATTTGTAAATTAAATAAAATTGACTCAGATATTTAAAGAAAAAATAATATAATAAACAAAGAGAGGTACTGAAACAGAGTTGGATAAATAAATTGATGTTATGCATTTTATTTAAATATGAATTTTTAAACAATTTTCTTAACCGTAGATTGATCCGTGGTAAATTCTAATTTTTTTTTAAAAAATTAAAACTAAAATTTTTATTTTATATTTAATCATTCAAATTTATTTTTAAAGTTAAATAATTATTAACGTTACTGTATATCAAATCCCATCCATGAATCATTATTTTTTTTAATTTATTTATTTTGGAGATCAATTGATTTAACCTGTTAATGGTGATCCAACATAAATCTGAGGCTCGCAAATTAAGTTGAACAATATATCTTTCTGTAATTTAAAAAAAGAATTATTAAAAAAGTAAGAAATAACAATACGTTAACTTAGATGTGGAGAAAATTTTTAAAAAAGTATTTAAGGATATTATATTTTTATTATATTTATTGATTTAGATTTTTATTATTTATTTATTTCAATAATTTTCTATCTAAATTAATTTATTTTTATTTATTCATACTTTTTTCTTTAAAAGTTATATGAATATTTATTCTATTCAAGTGTAATTATTTTTATTTTTATGTTGTAAATTAAAAATTATAAAAATTTATTTGTAAAATTATAAAAATAAAAAAGCTATGAATGATCAAATTATGTCGAAGATTTAATATCTAAAATAAATTATTTTATTTTAAGCCAAAAGGTAATTTAGTCTAAAATAATTCAAAAATCAAAAATAAAAGTTATGGAAAAAATAAAATAAATAAATAAATAAATAAAAATGAAAAAGAAGAGAGAAAAATAAGAAAAATAAAAAAAACTTGAAAAGGGAAAAGGAAAGAACTTACCAAAATTCAAAAAAAAAATGTAGATATGGGTGGAATTGAGAATTTTCTAAGGAACACCTAAGAGACTCTCTACTTCTCGCATTTAATTCAGCCTTGACCTTCATTGAACCAGTTCTTTATCACCTTCCAAGGTGCTATCAAGTGGCATTCCTGAGGTCCAACTTTTATTCCGCTTAATTTTCTTGCTTCTTTCTGATTTCCTTTCATCTTCATCTTATTTTTCGTTTTCATTTTTGGTCATGGGTGGATTCCGATATCGATGATTTTTATTGTGTTCTCTTCATCTTTCTTTTCTAGTTTCTGAAATGATATTATTTGTCTAATTTGGATCTGAAATGAAATTTCTATCGTTCGATTAATAAACATGTTCGTCTCCGTGCGAAATGAACCTAGCTGTTTGATTTGTGTATAACTTACCTATTTCTATTTTGATTTTTGTCAAAATTATTTTTTTTGGATTCCTGCGATCCATATCTTTCTAATTGGTCAGTTTTTAATTTTTCAGATCTACCAAAAAATATTTTCAAAAAATTCGAGATTCGACCAAATTTGGGGCCAAAATCTCAAGGTTCTTAAGGTTCATCTTCATCTCTGTTTTTTGTTTTCATTTTGATCGGTCAAATGATCTTCGATGTCGTGATTTTTGTTGTGTTCTTTTTTCTTTTTCTTAGTGTCTCGGAATGATATTATTTGTCTAATTTGGATCTGAAATGAAATTTCTATCGCTTTTGATTACCTCATTATTGTCTTGGTGCGAAATGAGCCTACCTTGTTTGGATTTATGCACAACTTGCTCATTTCTGGTTTGATTTTTGTCAAACTTGTTTTGTTTGATTCCTATGATCCATCTATTTCAGTTGGTTGGTTTTAATTTTTTCATTTTCTACCAAAAAATATTTTCTAAAAACTCTAATATTTTAATTCAAATTTTGACGCCAAAATCTCTTATGTTGTTGAGGTTCATCTTAGATGTCTGTTTTTCGCTTTCATTTTTGATCGGTCCAAATGATCTCCAATGTTAGTTATTTTTATTGCGTTCTCTTCTTTTTTCTCTCTAGTTTATGGAATGATATTATTTGTCTAATTTGGATCTGAAATGAAATTTCTATCTCGATTCTTAAGCATGTTAGTTTTGGTGTGCAAATGAACATAATTTGTTTGATTTGTGCATAACTTGCTCATTTATGGTCTGACTTTTGTTAAAATTGTTTTTTTTTATGCCTATGATCCATATATTTCAATTGGTCGTTTTTTAAAATTTAGATCTAACAAAAAAATATCTTCGAAAAAAATTCCCGAAATTTGAATTCAAATTTTGGTACCAAAATCTCTTGTGTTCTTGAAGTTTTTGTGTAGATTGTTTTTTTAACCTTGTTTAAGTATTATTTTTTATGTGTTGATCCTTCAGATGTATTTCTTTCTTATTTGTTTGTATTTGTATATCCTCCTTTGGAAAAAAATTTCAAAGAGTGTATAACTATGTGTACATGCATCGATATGCTAAGTCTAGCTATCAAGCATGATTAAGTCATTGAACCTAAAGAGTTATGTATGCTTGAACCAAATCAAAAAATAAAAATAAATAAATAATAAATAAATAAATAATATAAAAATAATTCTTTTCCTCAATTTTAAATCAAGTCAAGTTTATTTTAAATCAAGTCTAATTCTTTTCGTCAAATTCAAATCAAGTTTATTTTATTTTGAATCTAGTCCAAATTCTTTCATCAAATTCAAATCAAGTTTAATTTATTTTAAATCAAGTCCAATTCTTTTCATCAAATTCAAATCAAGTTTATTTTATTTTAAATCAAGTCCATTTATAATTCTAAGTCTCGTGCAACGAGCTCTAAATAAGAACTGGCGATTTCACTACTGTTCGATATTTAGAGATTCATATGGGTTCCTGCGGCCTTAGTTGTCTTGGACCCGTGCGATGTGGACTAAGAATCCTCTTTGTAAATAATAGAATATTTCATGATGAGCATCGTTTGGGGAATCCTAATTATCACGATGAACACTAAACAAGAACCGGTGGTTTCACCTGTTCGACATTTAGAGATTCATATGGATCCTAGTACAGTCTTAGTTGTTTTGAACTCTGGGCATATGTGGACTAAGATTCCTCCGAGATATTGAAGATGATTTCAAAATCATCCCTCAAATTTTTTAGCTCCGAAGGTCAAGCCTTCACAAATGAGAACTACGTAGCCTTGAGTTTCTCATTGTACCAAAATACGAGGAGAATGACTCACGTTATCGACTATTTTATACGTCCTATTTATTTTCATTCTATTTAAAAGGATCAAAATAGTTTTCAAAAATTTTCAAAATCACACATTCATTTAAGGGTATGTTTAAATGTGTTGAAGTTCCTAATACCTTCCCCACTTGTAATTGACTTCGAACTTAGATTCTTTCTCGTTAAGGTTTTTTTTTTTTTCAAATCTTTTTTCTTAAATAAAAAATTTGGTGGCGGCTCCACTTAATTAAGTTAAATTCTTTTTAAATCCAGCTTGAAGTTTATCGCCTCGGTAATTATGCTTAGCATAAATTTTATTATATTTTAAAAAAATTAAATTAACTAAAAAATAACAAAATGAGTGAAAAATTCAAAATGTATAATAATATTAAAAATTTAAAAATTAAAATAAAATATATTATATTAGAATTAAAAGTAAATATGTATCTTATTTTTCATCTACAATATGATGTATGATAAGCTGGAATATGGTAAAAATATTATAGAGATAAAAGTTTTGGTAAAATGAAAACTAATAAAAAAGTAGGGAAAGGAAGATAACAGAACAAATTGTAGCTTGAGGTAAAAAATAAATAAACATATATTCAATTTTAAATGCCAGTTTAGAAAAAAATTAAAGAGATAATGGAGAAAATATTTTTCAAAGAACCAGAAATAATCACTTTTTTTTTTTTAAGAATCGAGTAACTTCTTTAACTTTACTCTTCAATTAGCATATGAGCCGTTTTATATTCCTATATTGATTTATAACATTTGCTTTGTTATTTTCATTTTTTATTTATATCTATTCGATCATATTTATGTTTAACCAATTAATTTTAAATATTTTAACCAGTCTAAATTAGTAACAATACATTTTTTACAATTTTTGTTGCATATTATTTTTTTTGTTATTAATACAAGCTTCCAACCATTTTGTATGTATCATTAAAAATAAATGTCTAAAATATTTGTTTCTATAAATTTGGTTTACAATTTTTCTTTTTCATTATTTTCTTAAAATTTTTGTATATTTTTTATTTAACAGATAATAATAGAAAGAAGAAAATAAAAACAAATGGTGCTTGATGAATCTACATATTTTAACCATTTACATTTTTTTTCTTGGAATATTTTACAATTTTCATTATTTTATTTAAATAATTTATGAATATAACTAAGTAATATTATTTTAGAGTTGACAAAATTAATTTTTAGGCTAAGGCTTCATTTTATTCTTTTGCAATACTTATTTTATTCTTTTGCAATATTTCTAAAGATGTATAATGTAAAAATTTATACTTTTAATGTTTAAATATTATTGTTGTTATTATTATATAAGATTTTTATCAATTTTTATTATGTAAATAATACCTGAAAATTTTAAAATTTACGTATTAGTTTTTATATTCTTGAGCTAAATTTTAGATATTTTTTTACATTATCTTTTATATATTATTACTATTATTATTATTATTATTATTATTATTATTATTATTATTATTAAGTATGTACATTGTATTGTAATAAAAATTTAAATCAAAAGAGATTCAACAAGAAGAAATATAAGTTATATCACAATAGAATTTTATCTCGTATAAATATAAAAGTAGAATATAAAAGAAAAATAAAAGAAGATTATTTATTATAGTTTTATGGAAGCAAATATAAAATAAAGAAATAAAAAAAAATAATATAATTATTTAATGAATTAAATAGCTAAATATTTTACATTTATTATCAACTTATTATTGCTTTAAAACCAATTGAACTAATTCATAATAACAAATATAATAACATAATAAACTAGACAATTAGATTTATAATAAGAAAAGAGATGACAATTGCAATAAAAACTAAATATATAATATAATAAAAATAAAATATATTATATAAATTATGGTATAAATTTTATAATTCATAATAAATATGTTATAAAAATTAAAAAATATAAAATGCTATTTGTAGTAACCAAATTTTGTAAAAGGAGTTTGGATAAAAATTCATCTATTATTTATTAAGTTCTTGCAAATACATTATACTTCTCCACGTCTTAATTTTTCGTTCAAATTAGTTTGTAAGATATGTAAGGACGAGTTCATGTCAAATGACATTATGTGTAAAAGCTTAATCAACTTATTGATATGATGTTCTAGAATGATGATGTTTTGTTTTACATTTTTAATGAATATCACTTTGTAACATACGCAAAATGGGGTCATCTTTGTTGTCAGTGTCAATCTCACATTCATACTTATACTTATCCATATGATAATCTTCATCCTTATTTTCTGTGTTTCTCCATACATTGTAGATATATTTTTTCAATGTCCAAATCATCTAACTCGCTGTTTCTTGTCTCTACATATCCATTGCATGTTTTAAAATCTTTTTCTTTTTTTTTTTTTTACCAGATTTTCTATATTTGGTGTGGAAAAATATTTACTTGAAGATAATTTATTTGGTGAGTTTTGTCTTTGATTTTAAATTTCTTAACCTCAAATTATAAAAATCTTGTTAGAATCTTCTTTTGATTTTCTTTTTTATTTTTTCTTTTTTGTCTTAACTCTTTACTATTGTGTTTGTATGTTAAAAAAACTTAGGATCACAATTAGAGGCAGAAAAATTAAATAAAACAAAAATTGGACAATGTTAAATTAAAAAAAATGAAATCACCATCAATTTTATTTTATCATGAAAAAAATTGTATCTTACGGTGATCATCTCAAATCAATTTATGTAAATTAGTGATAATTTTAAAGTTATTTATTTTATTTATTTTAAAAATATAAATAAATAATTTTTTGTAATGAATGACTAAATAAACAACTGGACAAATAAGTTAAATAATAATGAAAATTTTATTTAATTAATGATTAAAATTAAAATGAAGAAAAATGTTATGAAAGTTAATTTTGATTTGATAATTTAATTCTCGCTTTTACATATTCTTTGTTGCAACGAGAAACTTAATGTGACATAGTTATAAAATAATTAATTTTAATATCAAAAAATTATTTTAAAAAATACGAATGTGAGAACACCAAGATGTCATGACTCAGATATCCAAATTAAAAATAAGGTTAACAAAACGTCTTATTTAAATTATCCATTTTTAATGTGAAATTGAGTTAAATTATCTAAAAAATTAAACTAAGAATAATCGAGTTGTCATAATTAAGATATTCAGTAGTTAAACATGATATTAAAAAGACATCTCATCTAAATTATCTTTTTAACATGTAATTAAATTAAATTACAATCTTTTTAAAAAATAATCGTAACTAGAATTATGAATTCATTTTTATATCAATGTTTTCAAATGAAATAGTTAGAATGTACAAAATAGAATAAGAAAACCCAATATGATGAATGCCACTAAAAAATAAATAAATGAAAATAATAACAATAATGATCACAATGATAGAAAATAATAATAAAAGTTTACAAAAGATAATCTCAATATAAATAAATAATAATAAAAAATAATATAAAGATAAATATTATATTTAAACATTAATTATCGAAGTAAAATAATGATAAAAATAATCAAATGAAAAAATAATAATGATAAATTAATAGTAAAAATAATTAATATAACAGTAAATTAAATAATAATAAAAAATAAACAAATAACCATTACAACATCTAAAGATAAAATTCCAATAAAAGCTTACAAAGAGAATAATAATGATATTAAATAATAAAGATGAAGAAAATTATAAAAAAAAATAAAAAAAAATTATATTGAGAAACTAACCATTAGAATGGTAATAGAAAAATCAAAGAAAAATATTAATACAAAGAAAATGTAATTAATAAAAATAAACTAAATAATAAATAAATAATAATCATCATAATATAAAGATAAACTAAAATTTATAACTCATACTAACTACATAAAAAAATAATTAAATATAATAAATCATAATGTCAATAATAAAAGAAAATGAGGTTAATAATACTATTATAATAATGAGATAATAAAAATAATAATGTAATAAAATCATGAATAATAATATAAATCATAATTAAAATAAATAATAATACATATTTTTGGTTTGAATTTTTCTTTTATTATTATTATTATTTTATTATTATAATATTATTATTAATCTCATTTTTATTTTATTATTGAGATTATGATTTATTATATTTAATTATTTTTTTTGTAGTTAGTATGAGTTATAAATTTTAGTTTATCTTTATGTTATGATAACTATTATTTTTTTTATCATTTAATTTATTTTTATTAATTACAATGTTTTTATCAATATTTTTTGTTAATTTTTCTATTATCATTCTTGTTATTTTAATGGTTAGTTTCCAAATTATAATTTTTATCTTTATTTTATTTTATAATTGTTTATCACTTTTATTATTTAATATTATTATTATCTCTTTTTTTTATAATTTTCTATTTAAACGTTATAATGGTTATTTATTTATTCTTTTTGTTTAATTTATTGCTATGTTAATAATATTTTACTATTAATTTATTATTAATTTGTTCATTTAATTATTTTTTATTATTATTTTACTTTAATATTTAGTATTTAAATATAATTTTTATCTTTCTATTTTTTTATTATTTATTTATATGAGATTATCTCTTATGATCTTTTGCTATTACTTTATGCTATTATCTTATTATTATTGTAATCAGTATTGTTATTATTTTTATTTATTTCTTTATTTGTCATTCTCTTAATTTATTTTGTAAATTCTAATTTTTTTTATTAGAAAATATTGATATAAAAATATATTTATAATTATTATTTTTAGCTGTTTATTAAGGGTATAATTTTAACTAATTGAACATAAAAAAAAGATAATTTAGATAAGACGCTTTATTAATGTGTTTTAACTATGAACATACTGAATTGTGATTATTTGATTATTCTTAATTCAATTCTTTTAAATAATTTAACTTAATTTTACATTAAAAATGGATAATTTAAATGAGATATTTTATTAACCTCATTTTTAATTTAGCTAACATCTTGGTGTTCTTATCCTCATCCTCATATCTTTTAGAATAATCTTTGATATTAAAATTAATTAATTCATAACTATATCATTTTAACTTTTTCGTTCCAACAGATAATATGTAGGAAGTAAGAATTAAATTGTTAAGTTAAAATTAAATTTTATAACATTTTCGCTCATTTTAATTTAATCATTAATTAAATAAAATTTTTATTACTATTTAATTTATTTATCCAATTATTTATTTAGTCATTAGTTATAAAAAAATTGTTTATTCATATTTTTTAAAAGGAATAAAATAAATAACTTTAAAATTATCATTAATTTGCATAATATATAGACAACCACGTCAAAATGGACATACTAGGATGATACTAGATTAAGTTTCCACTTTGATATAGACAACCACGTCGAATAATGAATGTACTAGGAGTGATACTAGATTAAACTTCCATCGTTTCTAGCACGCATAGATCGAACTTTAAACTTGCTTCAAACAAAAGGTTTTTTAATTTTGTTAAGATAAAATAAAATTGATGTTGATTATATTTTTTTTAATTTAACCTTGTTTAATTTTCATTTAATTTGTCCACCTTTAATTGCCATCTAAATTGTTACCATGCATAAACACAACCTTACCTTAGAGACGAGAGAGAAAAGTCAAAAAAGCAAAATCAAGTAAAGAAGGTTCTGACCACAAGCTTTTTATACCAGGAGACTAAGGAGTTTAAAATCAAACACAAAACTCAAACAAAAAATTATCGAGTAAATACTTTTTCACACAACAAACACAAAATTGGAAATTCGGTAAGAACAAAAAGGAGATGGGATTTTTAAAACATAGAATGGATAGGTAAAAACAAAAAATGAGTTAGAAGATGATCTAGGCATTGAGAAAATAGATCTACAATAGATCTAAAAAAAAGGAAAAATAGGAAAAAAGCAAGTGAAATTCTAGAAACACAGAAGCAAGGATGATGAAGATTTACGTATGGGTAAGTATAAACGTGGGATTGACATGAAAACAAAGATGATGTTGTTTTGAAAACGTGATGAACGTGGGATACAAAACATCATCGTTTGTTTTAGAGCATCATGTCAACATGTTGATTAAGTTTTTATACAATGTCATTTTTACATGTTTTAACAGTGATATTTAGCCAACTCGATTGATCGCTGACAAAAAATGATTTTTAACAAACCAAAATGTAAGAATTAATAGAAAAATATTTTTAAACTCAGTCATAGTTGCAAAAACTTAATAAATTATAGATAAATTTTTCATCAAGCTCTTTCAGAAAAATTGACTACTAACAAATAGACATTTTGTATTTTTTAATTTTATTAATATATTGATTATGAATTTTAAAATTTATACCATATTATATATTTTTTATTTTTATTATATTATGTATTAGTTTTTATTTTTAATTTTCATCTCTTTTTTTATTGTGCATCTAGTTGTTTAGTTTATTATATTCTTATATTTTTTATTTTAGAAATTAGTTCAATTTATTTTAGTCTTTAGAGCATCATATTCAATCATAAGTTAAAGATAACAAATGTAAAATATTTAGCTATCTAGTTGCTTAAGTAGTTCTATCTAATATTTTAATTTTTTTATCATAATATTTTTTTTATATTTTTTTACATAAAATCTATAATAAAATTTTTTCTTTCTGTTGTGTTATAGCTTTTATATTTATCTGAATTAAATTCTATTATGATATTAATTGTTTTTTATTTTCTTTTTTAATTTGAATTTTTTATTATAATACAATATATATATGAAGATAATAATAATAATAAAAATATAAATAAAATATAAAAGGTAACATAAAAAATATCTAAAATTTAGCTAAAAAATAACAAAAACTAACACATAAATTTTAAATTTTTCATATGTTATTTACATAGTAAAAATTGATAAAAAATCTCACACAATAATAACAAAAATAATATTTAAACATTAAAAATATAAATTCTTTATACAATATTAGAAGTATTGCAAAAGAATAAAATGAAACATTAAGCACAAGAATTAATTTTGTCAACTCCAAACAATATTACTTAGATTTACATTGTATAAGTTATTTAAATAAAATAACGAGAATTGTAAAACATTTAAAAAAAAAAAAAGCATGAAAACGGTTAACATATGTAGAATTCATCAACATTATTTTTTTCTTTTTTTCTATTGTTATCTATTAAAATAAAAAATAAAAAATAAAAAATTTTTAAAAAAATAAAAATAAAATTTCAAATCAAAATCATAGAAACAAATATTTTAGACATTTATTTTTAATGACCCATACAAAAATAAATTTAATAGTTTCCATTAATAATGTAAAAAATTATATGTGATAAAGATGCTAAAAAATTATGTATGTTATTAATTTTATATTATTAAAATATTTAAAATTAATTAATTAAAAATACTGAATATGATCAATGTCTAAGTAAATATAAATAAAAATAATAATAATAAATCAAATGTTATAAATTAAAATGAAAACATGAAATAATCATATATCAATTTCAACGTAGAAAAGTTAAAAAATCAAAATTATTTCTCTTGTAAACCTTTGTAAATATTTTCTCTTCTAGTCAAGGTCGTATATTACGGAAAATATTTTTACTATTTTTTAATTTTTTAGCTAATTTTTTTAAAAAATATTAAATATATATTTATCTTTGTTTTGCTTCAAGCTGCATTTGTTATGTTATTTTCTTTTTTTCTTACTTTTTTATTAATCTTTTCATTTACTAAAATTTTCTTTTCCACAGTCTCATTATCATATTCCACTATCATACATCATGTAATAGATCGAAAAATAATATACATTCTTAGTTTTAATTCTAACTATAATATATTTTATTTTAACTTTCTAAATTTTTAATATTCTTTATTTGTTTTGTATTTTTTACTTATTCTATTTATTTTTAGTTGATTTAATTTTTTATTTAAAACATAATAAACCTCTATTTTATATTTTTAAAATAATTTTTTTAATTTTAATTTTAACATAAAAATTAAAAATAATTACACTTGGATAAAGTTGAATATTCATAGTAATAGAAAAAAATATGAATAAATAAAAATAAATCAATTTAGATTAAGGATAATTAAGAAAAACAATCAAAAATTAAATAATAAAAAATAATAGATAAAATATATTATTTTTAATTTTTTTCTACATCTATGTCAATAAAATGGTGTTCCTTATTTTTTAATGAGTTTTATCCTTTTTCTGAGTTATAGAAATATGTTGTTCAACCTGAATTGTATAAGCTTCGTGTTGAATCATTATTAAACATGAGTTAAATTGAATTGAATAAAAAAATAAAAAAATAAATGATGATTCATGTTCAATCTACTTTGACTTACAGTTTAGTACGATGGTTTATTATTGTTATTTAACCTTTAAAAAAATAAATTTAAATAGTTAAAAATATAAAAATTTTAATTTTAATTTTAATTACTTTTAAAAAATTGGCTAACTCAGGATAATCCACAAATTAAAAAGTTATATTTAAATGAATTGCATAACACCAAATTTACAGCCACTTAATAAAATTGATCAATATATCCAATCTCTGCTACGAGTACCTCCTCTATGTTGGAGTAAACAACTAGCATATTGTGAAATTTTTATGTTATTTAACTTTTAAAAAAAATTTAAATAATTAAAAATATAAAAATTTTAATTTTAATTTTAATTATTTTAAAAAAAAATTGACTAACTCAGGATAATCCACAAATTAAAGGAATTAGATTAAAAAAATTATATTTAAATGAATTACATAACACCAGATTTACAAACCACTTAGTATAATTTATCAACTCTGCTACGAGTACCTCCTTTGCTTTGGGTCAACAATTACCATATTGTAAAATTTTTTACTTTTTTTACATTGAAAGAAAAATATTATGAATCAATCTTTAAACATTCTTTTTTAAAATTTTTTAAATAGCGGGTAAATTGAGAATTTAATCCCATTTTTTAAAAAATATTTTTAGTGAAACATTTTAATATTTTTTTTATTCACCATCATCTTAAATTTTTGTTAAGGCTTGCCCCTTCTTCATACTTTCTAACATTTTTGATTAAATTTTTTCAAAAATTGGATATAATTTCAACTATTTTCTAAAATTAACTTCAACATCCTATTATGTTTTGGTTTAATGAGAAAATAAATATTAATTTAATTAATGAATTTCAGTCTAATATGTTCACAACTATAAAATCTGTGTAATTTGAATATCTACAGTATATTTTTGTTTTTAAAACTAACTAAGGTGAAGTGTGGAGAAAGTATTGACCTAGTATGCAAGCAAGCCTAATATTATAAAGGAGCCAATATTTATACACAGGCTTATCCGCCTGAATGAACAAGTGGTGGGAGTATTATTCTAAGTTGGGATTGTAAACGGATAAAAATTAACAATTATAATGAATATTTTTTATTTGAGTTAAAAAATATTTATTAAAAAATTCAAATTTGTGAAGTGTATTTCTTTTCATTATTAATGAACAACAAAGAATATTAAATTAAATTAAATATGCCAACTCAATAATTAATTTTATAGCTTAAGAGGTTTGAAATTTAATAGATTTTATTAATTTAAAAAGGTTGTCATTTTGAACCTGTTTTGTTCATATAATTTTATTAAGTAAACCTATTATATCATATGCTACTTTAAGCTATTTAAGTGTCACGTTGATTATTATTAATTAAGTAATAAAAAGCAGAATTTATTTTTAAAAATTTTATAAAACAATAACGATATAGAACAATAGAAAAATTGGATTTATAAAACTGATTTAATGAAGCATGTTCAACATAAAAAATTTAAAATAATTTAAAATATCATCATGAAGAAAAAAATTGAGTTGAATTTGTAACCAACGTATATAAACTGACTTGAACTTATAACCTACTTTTGATCGGCTTTAAAAAGTATTTATAAATTAACAAACTAGTTCTAACTTCTAACTTAGTTTACAATTTGATAATTAATTAAACACTAATATAACTTATTAGCCGATAAAAATAAATAACTTGTGTTACTATTCCTTTGATAATAAAAAGAATTGTTTGTAATGAATAAATTATTAGAAAGATTGAATTCAGTATTTAAGTTACAGTAGTCAACTAAAATAAAATAATTTTGTAGGTTTTAATAGTACATGCAATATAAATGAATAGTATATTTAATATAACATGATTTGAATCTTGACTTTGAAGAGAGGGCGAGTCTTGACTTTGAATTTGGAACCACGGGTGACAATTATGACAAAAGGAACTCCTCAACCTTACTCACTATATATATAAACCTTGTTTCATGCGCCACATATATCATAGCTCAAACGAACACAGGGTGATTAATTAACCACACCTTGGAGATGTCTTACTTTCTCTTTTTCTTGTTTTTCTTCTCACTTTTAAGTTTCTTCTCCAAAGAAGAAAATACAAAAACC
>JAMKYM010000323.1:0-28457 GCA_026541065.1 Canavalia ensiformis | reverse complement strand
GAACGGTTGGCGTAGCAAGCATGAGCGAGGAGGGAGGATAAATAGAAGCGGATGACGATTGAAGTTTTTTTAGAGGATCTAAAATTGGGGAGGATTAAGGAGTTAGCTGACGATTTTCTCTGCGAGCACGGTGGTCAAGGAAAGGGAGATCTGAATTCCGAGAGGTAGTCTGGGAAACCATTAGGAAGTTCGATTTGCTCTATCATTGGTGAAGAAAGGAGAACTGGAAATCTTGCCGAGGAGCATTCGAGGGCGAGGTTCATGTTGATCTTCTAACAGGTTGGTTTTTCATATTTGCCTCTAAATTTTGCATAAAGAACAACTCAATTGCGTACTGGAATCTTAGAATTTCTATACGAATCGTCAAAGGTTATAGATAATCAGCATTACTATGCATAGATCTATTCTCTTTGTTTGATTAAACAAGAATTGCTCTAGGCGAAGCCGTAGTCTTCATAGAATAAACCCAGGGTAGTTTAGGTAGAATACACGTACGAGAGTTTGCGACTATAACTTGTTCTCTCGAACTCGCTTGATCATGCTACGAATGAATGGAAGGATAGTCCCCGATCTACTGAAGTTTATTTTCAAGGTAAAACAGAAATCGTAGTCCCACCGCTCAGAATAGAGAAAACTAACATGAGGTTAATCAGAGTTCTCAGAGGATCATATTCCTTTGTTCTGATCATGCATAACAGATAGAAGCCCATTAAGCAGATGTTGAAATTGTAACCAAGGGCTCCAAGGGATAAGAAAATTCCCAAGAAACTAGAATCAATCCTAGCTTTTCTTTCCACCCTTACGTGAATTGGATTTTTCTTCAATCGATGGATATCGCATACGTAAGCAAGAGATAGATCACCACCTTATAAGACCCCACTGAAAAGGAGGACCCTTCGGTGAGTCGAGTATAAGGACCAAGGAAGACCAACCTTCGGAATCCCGACTCCACGGCGAGAGGAGAGTGCATGGCGGTGAAAGCATGACGTTCATCAATAGAGAATAGGTAGTTTTGTAATGTAAACTTTTTCCGATTCCATTACCATGCAAGAGTCGAGACCTTTGATTACATGACCATATCTCATTGTGGTGTAGTCTCACCAGCTGCATATGCTTATAGGCATTAATCTCAACTATGTCCAGCTCGACTATTCAAACCTAGTGCAAGCGTTAAAACTATGGGGACTTCTATAAGCATTCCAAGTCGAGTGGCAGGTGTCCCTCCAAACACCAATTGTTATGACTCAACCCAATTATATACACGGAACCACGTTCAGTTCCACCGGATGCCTTTGAGGATAAAGAATTTGAAGTAGTAGAGGTTCCATAAGATTGCGCTCAGTGCTTCATGGTAACCTCGGGGATGCAATTACACCATGCTAGCAATTCACGCTTCTTCCTTAGCACCCAAAGACGAAGTCAGCAGATCCACGCGTATATTAAGATCACTGCCTAGAGAACAGCGTTTTCCATTAAGCCCGGAGGAGTGATCTGGACATGTAAATCAAATCCCTTGAGGTGAATCATAGAGGCAGATCATTCCGAAGCCTATGATGGGTGATGAACGAACTCAAGATGTCCTTATCTCAAAATCACGAAAAATTGTAGCCATGCCCATCTCCTCATGCGATCTGTAGTCCCCAAACGAAAGAAGACTTCACCAATGGACTATAGAAAATTGGTCTCAAAACCCCCCACATGAAGGGCACCATGCAAATATAATTGCGTCCCTGGCCCAATACCACATAAACACCGGTGTTCCTCTCAATGCTTAGAGCTACCTTAGTAGAGCCCAAGTCATGCTAACCGTACATGCATGTGGTCGCAGTAGGGTGTCCTGTTAATACCAAATCAGCCAGCATAAAAAGAGGTCATGCATGTCGTCCCAGGTGCTCCATTTACCCATGCTAACGTCCAATCTCACAGCTCCCACAAAGATTAGTAAACGAGGGCATCATTCCCGAAAGGAATCTAGGACAAAGTGAGGAGGAGCAAACCAAGTGTAGTTCTGTGCCTTTTCGCTCGTGATTTCATCGAATCGTATCCACGATGTTTCTAACAAGGACTGAGTATGACCGAGGAGTCAACACCTTTTCTCCCGAAGGCCGTTTGTTTAAGGTTGAATATGCAATCGAGGCCATCAAGTTGGGATCAATGCGATGGGGCTGAAGACGAAAGGAGGTGTCTGTCCTTGCAGTTGAGCATGCACGAGTGGAAACTCAGAATCATAAGTTCTCCTATGGTGAACCATTGATTGTTGAGTCCACAACCCAAGCTCTTCATGATCTAGCTATGCTTCAGTGAAAGCGATAAAAATCCATATGTAGACCATTTGGAGTATCTCTTCTCATTGCTTGGTCATGATGAAAATGGGCCTAGTTTATATTACCATCGATTCATCTGAACATTTTGGCAATGCAATACAAAAGCTATTGGTTCTAGGTTTGAAGGTGCGGATAGTTCTCTGCAAGAACAATACACTAAGGACCTAACACTTCAAGAAGCTGAGACTATTGCTTTATCCATTTTGAAGCAAGTCATGGAAGAGAAAGTCACTCCTAACAACGTTGACATTGCCAAGGTGGCCCCCTCATATAAGTGTACCAAAGAAACCTCGTTGAGGCACACTTCACACCGAACGTGAAGCCTAACAAGAGATGGCTTACTCACGACAGATGGTTTCTGGTGCATCCTAACTCGACTTAGCAGGGGCCAAGATGCCATGCAGTTCCATGTAGATCACGTAGATTCGCCTTTAGTCCAAATCCGAATGCCACAATCTCAAATGTGCATGTCGTCCTAGTAGCTTGATGGCGTTCGCCACATGCTCCACGACCCCTTCTTCGAAACCCATGCAAGGCACTGTTGGATTTTATTCCCCATGCAGTTCCTGTTATCACAAATACCCCCAGCATTTCCCTTAATTACGAGTAAGCCCTTGCACTTCTCTTAATTTCATATAGACCCCTGTATTTCTCTTTATTATGAATAAGCCTCTGGGCTTCTCTAAATTACAATTAGGTCCCTGTATTTCCCTTAAATTGCAATTAGGCCCCCATATTTCTTCTAATTACAATCAAGCCCCTGTAATTCTCCTAATTCCGATCAAGCCCTGTTTTTCTCCTATTCCAATTAAGTCCCCCTACCCCCATTCACACCGAATCGTGTCTAGTTCTTTTTATCATTTTATCATAAATCACTAAAAACTTGTTTTGCAATTCTTAATCTCACGCGACGAACTCTTAACACGAACTGGTAACTTTTTCTCATTGCTCGATGTTTAGAAGGTTCGTATGAGCCCAAGTGCAGCACGTAGTTGTCTTAGACTACACATGCATATGTGAATTGAGAATGTCCTTTTGAATAAATCACTAAAAACTGGTTTTGCAATTCTTAATCTCACGCGACGAGCTCTAAGCACGAACTCGTAGCTTTTTCTGCTGTTCGATGTTCAGAGGTTCGTATGAGCCCAAGTGCAGCCGTAGTTGTCTTGGACTCTGTGCATATGTGAATTGAGAATGCCCTTTTGAATAAATCACTAAAAATTGGTTTTTCAATTCTTAATCTCACGCGACAAACTCTAAGCGCGAACTGGTAGCTTTTTCTGTTGTTCGATGTTTAGAGATTCGTATGAGCCTAAGTGCAGCCGTAGTGATCTTGGACTCTGTGCATATATGGATTAAGAATGCCCTTTTGAATAAATCACTAAAAACTTGTTTCGCAATTCTTAATCTCACATCGATCGAGTTCTAAGCAACGAACTTCATGGCACTTATCGCATTGCTCGATGTTTAGAGATTCGTAGTGAGCCCAAGTGCAATTAGTAGTTGTCTTGGACTCATTGCATAATGGGGTCAAGAATTCCCTTTTGAATAAATCACTAAAAAACTTGCTTTTCAATTCTTAATCTCACGCGACGAACTCTAAGCACGAACTGGTAGCTTTTTCTGCTGTTCGATGTTTAGAGATTCGTTTGAGCCTAAGTGCAGCCGTAGTGGTCTTGGACCTGTGCAAATATGGATTAAGAATTCCCTTTTGAATAAATCACTAAAAACTTATTTCGCAATTCTTAATCTCACACGACGAGTTCTAAGCACGAATTGGTAGTTTTTTCTGCTATTCGATGTTTAGAGATTCAGTATGAGCCTAAGTGCATGTCTCGTAGTTGTCTTGGAATCAGTGCATATGCGGATTAAGGATCCTTCTGAAAATATTTTCCAAAACAACATGTTCAATTTCAAATACTCTTTTTCAATCGCTTTCGAAGGTCAAGCCTTCAAATTTAACCAGAACTACATAAGCCTTGAGTTTCCCATTGCACCGAGGAATACGTAGGAGCAGGATTAAGTCCTGTTAGGCTAACCTACATCAAGCTATTTTCACAATAATTAAGGGATCAAACCATTTTCAAAAATCACACACCTCAGTTTATAAGAGTACCGTTCTTCGAACTAGGTGAAGTGGGTGCCTAACACCTTCCCACTCGTAATCGACTCCCGAACCTAAATCTCATCCACGAGTCGATGTTTTTTTAAATCTTTTTCCCTTAAATAAAAATTTGGTGGCGACTCCACATAAATAAATAAATTCTAGCATTTAAACATTTTAGCGAGTTCGTCAGTCTCGGTCGGAATTACTAGTTGCGATAGATGACGACTCTCATCTGGGACATTAGAGAGTCAAGCTCGTTAGATTGAATCGTATATTGTGATTTGATCCCTTGTTTGTTTATTTCATTCTTTTTATTATTTGTACGATTTATTTTCCGCATTATCTATTTGTTTGTATGTTTATTCTCTATACTACTCTAGGATAGATGAATCATAAATTGCTATATCTGTCATGCAATTTCCCCACTGTGGTGTATCCCGTTTAATCATGTGCCTCGGACATTATGCATATGCATTTATCATGAGATGGGGCCTTATACACGGTCTCGAGTGCCGCTTAGGACTAGAGGATCTGGTGGTGTCATTTAGGGACTTACGTCTCGTGTTTGACTATCACGAAAATCCCAAATGGGAGTGTGTTCTGATTCGTAATTCCCTACAACCGGTAGCTTTTTTTCTTGTTGTAAGCAAGCATTACAGACCGGAACTTGGTTTCAGTGACCTTTTATACCTTAGGATTACCGACCATCTTTCGAGAGATTCATGCATTAATGGCCAGTAGAGCCCTTAGGACTAGGTTACCCCAAATAGGACAAAGGAGGGCACATCTTGCATAATTTGGTCTATTTTTTACTTTCATCCGTAATGGAGTGACAAAAATAGAGTGAAAAATTAAAAAGAGAAAGTAAGTAAAGAGTAAAAAAAAGGGGGAGAAGGAAAAGTAAACGAGGAAGAGAAAGAGGAGAAAGAAATAAAAGCCTAAGTAGGTAAAAAAAAAGAAAGAAAGAGAGAGAAAGAAAAAATGAAAAAAAGAAAGAGAGAAAGAAAAATGGAAAAGAGAGTAAAAAGAAAAGAGAAAAGCAAAATAAGAAAAGAGGAAAGAAGAGAGAAAGAAAAGGAAGTTTCAGAAGATTCGTATAATAAAATTATAATTGTCATAGTCCATCATGCATTAAGTTCATTTCATCAAGTGTCTAACATGTTTATTTTGTTGTTTTATTTTTTCTTTTTGAGACCAGGTTCTTTATGATATTCAAAGAAAAGGTGAAATGGAAATTAATGCGAACTGGGAAATTAAGGAAGAGAAGAGAGGTCAGTTAAACTGATGATTTTGCTAGTCTAGAAACCTTCGTCAAATGTTTTAAGCCATTCAATAGATGTCGTTAATAAAAGATACGGAAACATAATTAAACCGTTAAAAGTCAAAGTACAAGAGGGATTCCTCACAAGAATGGTACAATATTACGATCCTCCTCTCGGTGTGTTTCACTTTCTCTCGACTTCCAACTGCACCCACCCCGGGAGGAGTTCAAGAAGATTTTGGACTTGCCTTTGAGGTGTAGACCTTATAACCATATGGAACACCATGCTTCATTCCGAACCGCCGCACAGGCTCTGGGTTTACAATCAGGAGATCGGTTGACAGACTACCAAGGAATGAATCAAGCTAAGGGATTTACCTATGGTTCTTCTGAAATTTATATGCAAAGATCCTGGCCGATGTGCCAGTCAATGGGACGTCTACATGGATGTACTAGCCCTTACCATCTACGGGCTGGTCCTTTTTCCTGGCATAGAAGATTTTGTTGATCTGAATGCAGTTGACATATTCTTGGCCCAAAGGAATAGAGCCGGGAACCCTCGTACGTCTATAGCCAACGTCTACTACACGCTGAATCTCCGCCACGAAGGAAGTGGGAAAAAAGTTGCTTTGTTGTCTACCGCATTGTACATATAGGTAACCGCTCATGCCTTCAAGAGGAACATGAAAGTACAATGCCCGATATCCGACTCTATTTGTGCTATCAAAAAAACCAATGAACAACGAAGAAACGGGTAGTTCATTTGCCGGCTCGACAAGAACAGTCGTATGGCAGCCTCACTTCAAGCAACAAAGAACCCGAGGTCATCTATCACCGCAAGTGGTTCCCCGAATGTACCCCTCATTGGAGCCCGGGTTGTATCAATTATAACCCGATACTGGGGTAAAGATAGCTGGCTTATCCTATCAAGGCACCCCCATCAGATGAGTTAGTGACCCTTTTCTTCCTGAAATATGAGGACGACTTGACGAGGTCTCCTAAAGTCCGAATACTACGGCGAGCGTCACTCGCAAGGGAAAAGAGTTGGGAGTCCAAAGTCGTGCAACCAAAGAAGAATATAGGCAGTGGGTCAAAGATAGGGTGCAGCAGATGGCCACTGCTCAGACCTCCGACCGTCCCATCCGAAAGTCAACCATCACCGATGGTGTTTGAAGACGAGGCTGTTAAAAACCTGAAGGAAAAATTAGAAGCTATGACCAAGAAAAATATCCAACTGGAAGAAGAACTCTTGAAAGCACGGCAAGAGAGCTTTGCATGAAGAAGGGAAAATGAAGTGAACGAGGCTCTTATAGTGTGTATCAGAGATCAACAAAAAGGTGAACGTAAGCATGCTTCTCGGTGCATATGACCTACAAGTCTACTAAATAAAGAGCTTGAACGAGAGTAATATAGACGCTACACTCAAGAGAACCGCCTTAACCGAGGAGCGCTTTAGAACAAATGAAGGCCAAGATCCATACACTTCGGGAAGAGAAAATAAAATCTTAGCCGCAAGAAGTAGAGTTCGGAGCGAGGCGACTACGGATGTAGATAGGAACGGACCGCTGTAACGAAAAGGACATGAAAGCAAATCGAAGGTCTATTGGTGGCATGCGTAACGAGGTAAACGAAGAAAATGGAATGTCATTGAGGTAATCCATGCAATGAGAGGTATCAAGACATACAAGATGAAAATAAGTGGCATGACACACCGATCACTGACCAGTCTCTGGAGACCGTCATTTAGCAAAACACGGAATCGGTTATGCTACAAATTAAGAAAGAAAAACCTCATTACACCCGCTTACACACCCTCCCCGGTTGGAAAATTTCATTCAATTTTGTAAAACTTGATACTAAGAATGAACAAGTACATCGTTAGCCAAACAGATAGGCGATGATGTAAAATGAATCTTACTTGTAATAAAGTTGATTTTCTTTCTCGATATAATTCTCACGAATTTCCATTTCATGCTCAAGACGCTCAAAGCACATTCGATCGATAATAATGGTCAACGAGAACCGTCCCTCAATATTTATTTCCACGCCTAGAAATTATTTTCATCATTAACAATTAATTAATTTGTTTTTTCAATGATAAAAATAAGGACCTGGCGTTACCCCTCAACATTCATATACACTAGATCGAGAACCAAAATCATGAGTGAGTTAGAGACGAAGAATGAGGAGCTCGTAACGAGGTGGTCTGAACCGAAAGACTAAGTGGCCAAGCTTGGTGAAGTTATCGGAGAAGGCAAGTACGTAGGACCTTTCAATGATCAAGCACTCCTGACAACCACTACATCAATGCCCCTTCAAATCAAGTTACCGAGCAAGAGTGGCCATGCGGGCTACCACCCGACTACGAACCTCCTTATGGGCTAGGTTCTCAAGGATCTTAGCCGGTGAAACCCAATGCACTTCCACCCACGTAAACCCTACCACTCACCAATATCCAAACCTCCAAACGTGGGCCTCCACACACAAACCTTATCGCCATCTCACCATATTAACCCACCAACTTACCTTCCTCCCACCAATACTACCGGCTATCCACCACACTCACACCCAGTATATATGAACCCGCCGCCCTACCCTTACAACACAAACACTTCCTCTGCCTTCCCCACACATATAAACCCATCTTTCCCTCCTCACATTAATCTGCCAACCACATATCCATATAACGGCAACCTCAACTATACCTATATGAATACAACCGTCACCGAAGACCCCACATAGCTCGTCCCGGTCACCATTCACTCAACAAACCTCATCAACCACATCCTACAAATATGTTACAAGACCCGAGGGACCACGACGCCTTCCTCACCACACCGCCCAACCTTTGAACGAACCATGGCCAAAGCCAAATGTGGATTTAGTGCCTCACTTAAGGGGAAGTGGCAACACTTGGAAGAAAGGGTCCTGCAATCGAAGGAAGCGGGATATGGAAGTAGCAGGCCCGCACCTTGGCTTGTGCTCTGACGTTGTTATACCGCCCAAATTCAAAACTCCGGAATTTCAGAAATACCGAGGAGTCGGCTGTCCAAGGAGTCATCTAACAATGTATTGCCGAAAAATGGCCTCCCACTCACACAATGACAAGCTGCTTATTCACTATTTTCAGGACAGTTTAACTGGGGCAGCGGCCAGCTGGTATACCCACTTGGAGAGGTCTCATATTCGAACATGGAAGGACTTGGCAGACACCTTCTTAAAACAATATAAATACAATATCGAGATGGCTCCTGACAGGACCCAATTACAGAATATGGTCAAGAAGGAGAATGTATCCTTCAAGGACTACGCTCAGTGGTGGAGGGAATTGGCCGCCCAAGTCCAACCACCCTTGCTAGATAGGAAGATGATCAGCACATTCATGGAAACCCTCCCTGCTCCCTTCTATGACAAAATGGTGGGCAGTGTGTCCGCTAACTTCTCCGACATGGTACTGATCGGAGAACGCATAGAGAGCGGCCTGCACCGAGGAAGGATTGTACACAATGCTGTCGGCAATGTAAATACGAAGAAGCCGACGAGCAATTCAAGGAAGAAAAAGGAGGCCGAAACCCATTATGTCTCAGCCGACCCAAACCGCTCGACCACCGCACAACCCATATATCAACTGACCATCGCATTGCCTAGCTACCAAACACCATATCAACCATAATTCCCAGCACACCCACATATGGTGGTCGCGGCCTAACCTACATACCAACCAACCTACAACCCACCTACTCCGTTTCAGCCAAACACTTCTTTTATGGCTCCACCTTCTCAAACATTCCCCCAACAACAACCACCAAAGCCATGGAACCAAAACACTAACCCTAACCTACCTCAACAAAAAACCAATAACAACCAAAGAAAAATTGTGCAATTTGACCCAATCCCGATGAGTTACTCGGAGTTGTTGCCCCGTTTGATTCAAAACTCTTTAATTGCACTATGTCCCATGAAGCCACTAGAACCCCCTGTAAACACCTAATTATGTCCGAGGCCTCCAGTTGTTAAATTAATTAGTGAACAAACCATAACTTAAATAAGGGGTGAATATTAAAATAATTAAACAAAAAACAAAAAAATATATATATATAGAAAAGCATACAAACAGAAGAAAATGTCAAAATAGGAGGAAATAAATAAAGTAAATTAAATAAAAACAAAAATTAAAAAAAAAGACAAAAACAGAAAACAAAAATAAAAAATAATAAAACCAAAAACATATATAACAAAAAATAAAACAGAGATAAAATAATAAATGAAATAATAATAATAAAGTAAAATAAAAGAAAAATAAATAAAAGTAAAAATTAAATAAAAACAAAAAAGCAACAGAAAACGAGAAAAATAATAAAACCAAAAAAATAATAAAAATAAATAAATAAATAAAATAAAAAACATATAAATAATAATAATAACGTAAAATAATAACTCTGAAAAAGGAGAGGGACTGGGACGGAATAACAAAGAAGGTGTGAAGCCGGGTCTATAAATAAGGCTAGCCTCATACAAAATGGGGTTAGCTGCATTCCTGAAAAGGAGAGAAAAGACGAAGGACTTGGAGGAAAACTCTCTGAAAGTGTTCTTGGCGTTCTTAGAAGATCGCGACGTCTCCTTAGTTTGCACGATTCGCCTGGCTCTTGGGAAAAGGATTTCTCGCATCAATTCCTGAAGGTCTCCACTGTGTAGTCGCATTACTGTGAGCTCCATTTCTTTTATGCTATTGATTAGACCGAGCCTCGTATATGAATGCTCATGAACCGAAAGATGGAGTTGAACATATGTGCGATTATGTAACCGAGGCCAAATTTCCAAGCATAATCGATAATGATTTCAATAATTGTACATCCAATTAACGCGATCCGAAGGAGACTTTCACGAAAGTAGATCAATTAAGAACACTTGTGCATTCTTTGCATGAATTGATTAAAAATGTGAGTGCTGATTGCTCTACTAGAATAGCGAATGGACTTCACGAGGAAATTTCCTCAGATTTGAGGCTGGAAATGCTTGACAATCAAACCGTTCGTCACAAACCAAAACGCTTATAGGACCATAGTAAACCAATAGAAATCGTATGTCATAGTGGACCACGAATCTAGCCCCAGCGCCGAGCGCACGTCGATTGAAAGGAGGCGTCGAGGCGCCGGTTGTACATATGTCATAAGAAATCTTAGTACGGGTTAGACAAGAGAGGGAGGCTTAAAGTGTATGGTGTACTCCCGTCCAGCGTGGCGTCGAATTATGAGCAAAACTAACGGCTGGAGAGGCAGAACTGAACGTAGAACAGGGGAGGATCAATACCATGGAATGTGATCATAACGAAGTGTGAGGTTGTGGTTCTACTTGCCTCCAACCCTCGATGAAGCAAGGATCGCTGATAAAAGTCAGGAAAGGCGTGGGGAGCACGAGCAAAGAGCCGCTCAGGGCTCGAGTTCCTTGGGTTTATAGCTCGTTTTATCTCAATGCACCTAATATTCGAGCTCTTACCTAATTAAAATCCACTGAGGAGTAGGAGTCTCCGTTACTAGGTGTAAGGGCCCTGCTCACACCTTTGGGATCGCCCTGCCGCTATAGGGGAATCTCGATGACACACTTAACCATTAAGCTATCCGAGACTACTGGGAGGTTTCCAGGAGGTGTCGCTTGGTTAAGCTTGCGCTTTGCTTGGATGATGAAAAACAGATTTAACAGGTGGGGATCCTCCTTCTTATCCCTCCTAGATAACCATATGTGTAAGGAGTCGCAGAGCATCCATTCCACTGAGTTGTGTCATAAGAGATTGGCACACTTCATTCCACACCTCTGCCCATATGAGAGATGTGGCATAAGTGGTATCGTTAATGACTCAGAGTCTCTTGGTTCCCTCGGGGGCTCGCGCAGGAATGATTAGGAACGGGATGGAAGCGCTACCTATGCATGGACCCCGTAGTATAGGGTGGTTCGAGCTAATGAAACTAGCTGCAAATCGATAGCTGTCCAGACCATGTTCTTCCGGGTAGGGTGGCAAAGCATGGCGGAGGTGTTTCTTCCCCAGGGGAGCATCTGGAGGGTCATGGGCTGGAACTGAAAATGCACAGTTGAGACTGAGCCACATGCATAAGTGGGAGACGTCGTCACTGTGGTGTGCCTTTAGGCTTTGTACTTCGGTACCCTCTAACCCCACGTACGTACACACTAGAAAGAAAGCTGACCAAAAATGTAAACAACTCCCTCCATCCTAAAGAAGCCTGTGCAATCGTAGCTATGTAGATTCGTGGTGTAACAACTTCCAGCGAGCGAGAGCATGCAGCATACATAAGGTCCTTAATAAGGAGGGCTTCACGCCATGTTACGGACTTGGCCCGTGAGGGAGACATTCATTCATAAAGGAGTCATATTGCTCACCAACAACTGAGAACAATCCCCAAGCCAAAACGCTGGCATACATGGCCCCTCACTAAATCATTCGGGATGATGCTGGATTCTTGGACTTGCTTGAATTCAGGGGCTAGTCCCTAACATGATATACTCGACTCGTGGGGAGACTCCCATGTCAACCATGATGTTGCTGGCACAAAACCTAGTCTCTTTCTACCTTGCAGTCTGCCCATGAGAACATAGTTCCAATACCTAAGGCGTCAAATGCCTAACCAAAGCATTGCCCAAAGGGCGTTACCGGATCCTCTACAACCTCGTGCCTGAGCCTTTCATTCCCTTTGTCGCCAAGATCCCCCCATACGTCGCACCTGCGCAGCCAACCGAGCCATGCAACGTACAAGGGATCACAAGACTGCATGACTTCATACCAGACCCTGAAATGGTTCTCTTCCCGCTCAAGGTAAATGCACCAAGGCAGCTCCGTAAGGTCTTGAATCGCTACTCCAAATCGGACTTCAACCACGTGATCGACCCTTAACACGAAGGCTATGAATATGTCAAATAGCCGCGCGAAGACTCGTGACGACCACACCTCATCATCTGTATGCTCTGTGTTTGCTCCAAATGCTACCCTCGACCGAGTCCCACATTAAGGCAAGCAACCATACGAACCAAGACCATATTTGACCTAGTATCCTATGGCCGTACCACCTGAAATCCCCGTCCCACTAGAAGGGCCTCTATGGGTTGCCAGTGAGTACATCAAGAACGGAGAACAAGGCAGGAGCATGCATGCAACAGGGTCCTTCGGCATGAGAGTGAGTAATCCTAAGGTAGCCATGGCCCTCGTGTTCCAGTATGAACGCATCAGGGAGGCAGGAAGATAGTCATTGAGTAAACCCCGAAGGTCTTCAAGGAGTTAAACCATGGAGGAAGCTGCTAGAAAGTCTCAGGAAGTAGACCAGAATAAGCGCTCCAATGAAAGCAAGAGCCATGCAAGGTGATACGAAAAGTAAGAGCCATGCAAGGTGATATGGCGCGAGGCCCACAGATGCACACCATCCCAATCAAACATCAATCCCACCTTGCATACATCCACTGATCTAATGAGATGGGTATCCTGAAAGTGAAGTGGCCCCAGTGGTTAAGGGGGTGGTCTGAGATACTCTTTACCCCCGCTTCGAACCTCGCCTTTAACATTTTCCTTTTAGCTTGGGCTCCCACTCTTCCCAAAATTTCAACTAAGCCCCCATACTTACCTTAATCACAATTTAACCCCCAAACTGCCCATAATTAGAACTTAACCCCCAAACTTTCTATAATTAGAATTTAACCCCCAAATTTCTCATAATTAGAATTTAACCCTCAAACTTCCAATAATTAGAATTTAACCCCCAAACTTCCTATAATTATATTTTAACCCCCAAATTTCCCATAATTAGAATTTAACCCCTAAACATCCTATAATTAGAATTTAACCCCCAAATTTTCCATAATCCAAATTTAACCCCCAAATTTCTCATAATTCAAAATTAATCCTGAACTTCTCACAATTCAGAATCCCGGATTCCTTCTTTCGCTAAAACATGGCCAATTCACCTCACTACCATTGTGGTTTTAAAAATAAAGTTCTTTTCAAATACTTGGGATCAACGGTCTCACGCGACGAGCTCTAAGCGAAACCGGCGGCTCACACCGTTGCTTCAATGCTTAGTGGTTCGTATAGGCCCCCATGTTGCCTTAGCCGCCTGGGACTTGTGCATTAGTGGACCGAAAATCCGTTCAAAATAAAATTCTTTTCAAAGCGTTTTGGGATCTACGGTGTAAACACCCAATTATGTCTGAGGCCCCCATTTTCTGATTAACGGTTAAAATTAACCAAGAAACTGGCACTAAAGTAAAACAGCAAAAAAAAAGAAAATAAATAAATAAATAATAAATAAAAAAATAATGATAATAATAACAAAAAAAGAAAAGAAAAAGAAGGGAAAATAATAAGAGATAAAAATACAAAAACAAAAACAGTATAGGAATAAGTAAATAGACAAAGTAAATAAAATAAATAAAGGCAAATAAAAAATATAAATAATAATAAAACATATATATATATATATATAAAAATAATAATAAAAAATAAAATAAAAAATAAAAATATATATACATATATATATATAAAATAAAAAAAATGGAAATGAAAACAAGATCCGAGAAATAATTAGAAAAAGAGAAAAGAAAAACAAACCGGGGAATATAGCAAATGAATAAAATAAACTATAACAATAGTAAAAATATAATAAATAAATAAAATGATGTAAAATAGAAAGTGAAATAAATAAGACGAGCGGAGCCGGTGAAAAGAAAAAAGAGGCTTATGAAAAGGAGCAAAGGGTACCTAGCGCAGGGGTCTTTTTTTGGGGGGGCTATTTTTTAGAGAGAAAGGCAAGAAAGGCAGGGGGAGAAGACGCTTGTTTTTCTCTACGAATAGGGATGCGAAAATTCTACTGAGCTACAGGAGATTCCTTCCGAGAATCGGGGCTCCGGATCTTCCTAGTTGTGAGCCACCTCACGTACAAAGTTCCATAACTTACAGAGGATGAGAGAGGGAAGTAATACCCCAAAGTCAGAGGTTGTCTTCTCATGGAATTGAAGTAGCAATGAAGTTTAAGCCAGTTGAACACCCAATTGAACCCCTTGACAATGATAGGCCAATTCAGTGTTCGTTGCCTAAACCCTCCATTCTTAGTCGTCTCCTCATTGGAAGGCCACTGGCGAGCATCTCCTCTTCCACCACCGCCATTGGTCTTCACTCACCTGCTTTCTTCATGTGGATGACAAAAGAAACAGAGCCCAAAATTAATATAAAAGGATGAGAGGTAAGTAATACCCCAAACTCAGAGGTTGCTGCTGCAGTAGCAAGTGCCGCCACTGCCACTTATCATGGAATTGAAGTAGCAGTGGAGTTTAAGCCAGTTGAACACCCAATTGAACCCCTTGACAATGATGGTCCAATTCAGTGTGCGTTGCCCGAACCCTCCATTCTTAGTGTAAGATGAATATTTCTTGTGGTATATAACAAAATTGTTGATTTGAATTTTGAAATGTTAAAATTTCAAGCAGTTTGGACAGTATAAATTCGATATGATTATTATTATTACTTTATTCAAAAAAAATAATATATATATATAAAAAATAAAAAAAAATAATAAATAAAATAAAAAATATATATACATATATATATAAACAAAAAATAATAAAAAAAATGGAAATGAAAACAAGATCCGAGAAATAATTAGAAAAAGAGAAAAGAAAAACAAACCGGGAAATATAGCAAATGAATAAAATAAACTATAACAATAGTAAAAATATAATAAATAAATAAAATGATGTAAAATAGAAAGTAAAATAAATAAGACGAGCGGGGCCGGTGAAAAGCAAAAAGAGGCCTATAAAAAGGACCAAAGGGTACCTAGCGCAGGGGTCTTTTTTTGGGGGGGATATTTTTTAGAGAGAAAGGCAAGAAAGGCAGGGGGAGAAGACACTTGGTTTTCTCTGCGAATAAGGACGCGAAAATTCCACTGAGCTGCAGGAGATTCCTTCTGAGAGTCGGGGCTCCGGATCTTCCTAGTTGTGAGCCATTTCACGTACAAAGTTCCATAACTTCTACTGAGGTCAGTGTTTCCTTTTTAATCCCGTCTAATTCAATCAATTCGATAATAGGAACCATTATGCATTGGAATGGTGAAATTGCCTGCTATGATTCTCTGTAAATAACACTTGGTCATATCACTGCTTTGTTTGGTTTCCGAAACTGCTAGCCTTATGTTGAATCCCTGGATCATTTATTGTGAAATAGCATGAGTCGAGTCACGCACTCGCTAAACTGTTGGGCTGCTCCCCTTGGGGATTTCGGACCCGCTCAGTGTATGGGTCTAGATGTTTGGTGAATCGCACAAATAGATCCGCTGATCCATTTTGTCACTGAAGTTTTTATTGCTTCGGGTCATCGTTGCATTTGGCTTGTTTGCTGTGTTTGTTTCCGGATAAAGCGAGGCTGAACCTCTGTTCGTTAACTATAATCAATCGGATTGTTGGTTCATTCGGTGAAGTAATACACATCCCGTCATAGCTTGCAGCGGTTCACTTGAATCGTTGGTGCTTGCAGCTTGCTATGCTTGTTTGTAAGTGGCATGGAATTGAACCTATAATCAGGATCTTAAGCGGCTTAACATAATCACCAAAATCTCAGCTGACTCTGGAAATCGGCGGGGACCTGTACACGAAATTAATAACGAAATGAATTAAGTAAGATTCTGGAGCTTGGGTTGAAACGCCAAGAGCGCATTCTAAACATAACACTTACGTAATCATTCTAAATTCTAAGCCAAAAAGAGAAATCCTCCATTGTAGCCAAGTAAGATTAGATGATTAATTGCTAGAAACAGGCCATAGGCGTTCCTAATCAATGCCTAAAGCTGGTGTCATTAGTCTAATGCCCTGCTGAAATCTAGTGCAATAGACCTACACCCTCTAGCAGTCTCCGAACAGGCCGCATTCCGTGTCTCCTACTGGGGCCGCTCGAAAGCCATAGCAGATATTAGGAGACGTACTAGCTAGTCGTGAATGCCCCAGTTCCTAACCTTGCCACAGCGACAAAACCGATCCCAACCTGTGTTCCTTACATGAGATCACCCCTCTACCCCTTCTAGGTTGCACGGGAGTTAGGTTCCAGGCCGTGAATCCGCCAAGATTGCCCCTGCCTCAGGCTCGATATTATCGTGCCACGAGTACCCTTCCACGAGCTCGAATCCAGGAAACGGAAAGGCAGGAGATACTCGCTGAACACGAGTCTCAGCCTTACCTGAGCCACTAGGCGGACGAGCATCTTCCTGGAGCACGGGAATATCAAGATGAGCGTGAATAGCTAGATGCCGTGGCGCTCCGCTCAACCTGGCGTCGCCTATCCTCACTTCCTTCACTACGGAATCCTCACTCCCATCTCTCCTCCCCTCCCTCAAACCATCGAGCCAACAACAGCGTGGTTTGTTGCATGCGTCCGGAGAAGATGCTCGTCGGCGGCGACACACCGTTCCGCCGTCCGCGACCCCTCTGCCAACGTGTCTCGGACGCTAAAGCCCCATCTCCGACGTGTTCTCGCCGCGGCCCCTCCTTTTCCATCGTTCCGTTTGTGCTTAGCTCCCTTGTTGGATGTCGATCCCTGCTAACTCTTCTCCCACCTTGCCGCTCTCATCACTTGGCTTACTGTCTTAGTGTTCCTCCCCCTGCGTACAACAATCCCATGGTAGCTAGCAGTGGGCGTTCACTGGCTCGGAGAGGGTCCTGAACGGGGCAACCGGAAAGTGCAGAATGGCATGCTGATCACGTCGAAGGAAGCATGGGCGGCGCAAATTTCAGTCGTAGCCTTCTTCCTAGGAGCTTTAGAGTAGGGGATCATACCCCTTCCATGCAGAAGCCGACAAAACGAAAATGGGGGGACCATGCAGCAAAATTCAATGGGGAAGAACCACTTTTGGCAAATATTAATTAATTCCTTGAAATTTTTTGAAATTGCAATAGGTTCTCCAACTCCCTAAAATTGCAAGTAGGTCCCTCAACTTTTCATATTTGTATCTTGACCTCCTCAACTTTTCATATTTACATTTGACCCCTCAACTTTTCATATTTACATTTTGACCCCTAAACTTTTCATATTTACATTTTGACCCCCAAATTTTTTTCATATTCATATTTTGGCCCCCAAGCTTTCCGAAAGTCCGCTTAAGCCTCCGCGTCTCCAACAGTTACAATCCAGAAAATTCTTTCTGGAAAAACCTTTTTGCAATTTCTTAATCTCACGCAACAGGGCCCTAAAACGAACTGGTAGCTTTTTCTACTGTTCGTTGTTTAGTGGTCCGTATGGGTCCAAGTGCAACCGTAGTTGTCTTCGGCCCTGTGCATATGTGGATTGGGATTTCCCCCATTTCCCTTATTTTCAATTAGATAAAAACCATTTTTCTTTCCTTAATCTCACGCAATGGGCCCTAAAAACGAACTGGTAGTTTTTTCTCCTGTTCGTTGTTTAGAGGTCCGTATGGGTCCAAGTGCAGCCGTAGTTGTCTTGGGCCCCGTGCATATGTGGATTAGGATTGCCCCTCCTTTCCTTTGGTTTTCAGTTAAATAAAAAATATCATTTTTGCATTCCTTAATCTCACGCAACGGGCCCTAAAAACGAACTGGTAGCTTTTTCTGTTGTTCGTTGTTTAGAGGTTCGTATGGGTCCAAGTGCAGCCGTAGTTGTCTTGGGCCCTGTGCATATGTGGATTGGGGTTGCACCCTCAAAATATTTTCAGAAAAAATAACAATGCATTCGCTTTTCAATTTAAAATTCGTTTGAAGGTCAAGCCTTCAAATCAAGCCAGAACTACGTAAGCCTTGAGTTTCCCATTGCACCGAGGAATACGTAGGAGCAAGATCAAGTCCTGTGAGGATAACCCCCATCAAATATTTATTTTCACACTAATTAAAGGGATCAAACAAATTTCAAATAATCACACACTCGGTTTAAGGATACCGTTCTTTGGAACGGGCGAGTGGGGTGCCTAACACCTTCCCCATTCGTAACCGACTCCCGAACTTCGAATCTCATCCTCGAGTCAGGGTTTTTTCCAAATCTTTTTCCCTTTAATAAAAATTTGGTGGCGACTCCACACATATCAAGTAAATTCTATTTTTAAATTTTAGCGAGTTTGTCATCTCGTCGGAATTACGGTTGCGACAGACGACGACTCTACTGAGGATATTTAGAGAGTTGAGCCTGTTTAATTGAATGTCTGTTGTTTTGATCCCTTTATTGTTTATTTGCATGACTTATTTATTCGTTTATCTATTCCTTGTTTGTTTACTCTATGTATAACCCTAGGGTAGATAAATAATAACTGTTTTAAATTCTGCAATATATCTGCGCAATTTCCCCAATTGCAGGTTTCCCAAAATAATGTGCCCTCCATGCATCTCATATACATTGTGTCATGAGCGGGGCCCTGTACCTGGGTCCGAGTGCTACCTAGCACTAGAGGGATCTAGTGGTGTCACTTTGGGGCTTACGTCCTATTTGACTATCACGAAAATCCCAGCTAGAGTGCGTCCTATTCGTAATGCCCTACAACTGGTAGCTTTTTCTGTTGTTGTGGCAAGCATTACGGACTGGAACTTGGCTCTAGTGACCTTTTATACCTTAGGATTACTGACCACCTTATGAGAGGTTCATGCATAAAAGGTCATAGATCCCTAGGACAGGTTACTCGAGTAGGATAAAAGGAGGGCACTCGTCACCAATTCTGGTTTGTTTTATATTTCTCCGCAATTGGGGTGATAAAGAAATAAAAAAGAAGGGCATGAAAAAGTTGAGAAGAGAGAAAATGAAAAACAAAGAAGAAGAGAGAGAAAATGGAAAATAAAGAAAAGGGGAGAGAGAAGGAAAAAAAAAAGAAAAAAAGGGGGAAGGAAATGAAAAGTAAAGAAAGTAAAGAAAAATGAAAGAGTGAAGGAACAAAAAAGAGAAGAAAAAGGGAGAAAAGAGAAAAGAGGGGAATATGTGTAACATTTGTATCATAAAGTCATCGTTGTCATTTTTCTATTTTTTTTCATTCATTAGTTTCATTTTCGTCAGGCGTCTAACATGTTTATTTTGTCATTTTCCTTTTCTTTTCTTTCCACTTTGAGGGACCAGGTTCTTATTGACTGTTGGAAAAAGGTGAAAGCATGGTAGATTTCACCCGTAGGGAAAAGGACCCGGGGGTCCGAAGCTGCGCTGCCAAAGAAGAATACAAGCAGTGCGTCAGAAATAGGGTACAACGGATCAAGTTGCCATTCCAACCTCCAGCCACCACGTCCGGAAGCCAGCCAACCGCAGCGGTATTCGAGATAAAGGCTGTTAAGAGCCTAAGAGAAAAATTAGAAGCGATGACCAGGAAGAACAGTCAGTTGGAGGAGGAGCTACTGAAATCACGGCAGGAATGTGCTACACTGAGAAGGGAAAAGCAAGAAAACGAGACCGTGATAGAAAGCATCCGAGAGCAGCAGAAAGGCGAATGTGAGCATGCCTCCCAAGTTCACCTTAATTTGCAAGCAGCCAATACAGAGCTTGGGATACAGGCGCAAGAAAGGGATGCCGCACTCCAAGAAAACCGCCTACTGAGAAATGCCCTAGAGCAGGTGAGGGCCAAAGTCCGCACAATCAGAGAAGAGAAAAATCAACTCCTCGCCATGAAGGACAGGATCCAGATAGAAGCAGACTATGTCATAGAAGAAAGGAATGACCTGCTGCAACGAGTGGAGGAAATGAAGAAACAGATTAACGGGCTACTGGTGGCGTGGTAAAACGAGGTCAACGAAGAGAAGTGGAACATCATCGAGGTCATCCGGATGCAACAGAGAGGCATCAGTGATATACAAGACGAAAACAAGTGGTACAAGGATACGAATGACCATTGGACCAAGTGTTTTAAGAGACTGGCCAGTCTGGCAAACACAGCTATTGAAGAAGTGCCACAGCTGCTCAAGAAAGTAGAAACTTCGTTGCACCCGTTCCATACCCCTCCAGAAGTTGAAGAGTTTATTCAGTTTTGTAGAAACCTAATTTTAAGAATGAACAAATACATTGTATTGGCTAAACAGGAAGGCCAAGATGTAAATTGAGTTCGATTTGCTTGAATGAAGTTAATTCCGCTTCGCATATGATTCTGCATTAATTTTCATTTCACGCTCAAAACGCAGAAAGCAAACCCAATTAATAATAACGGTCAATGAGGAACTAGTCCCTCCATATTTATTTCATGTCTAACTTTTCTTTCGTCATAATTAACCACTAATTAATTTGATTTTAATAAGCAGATAACAAAATAGCAGACTCACGACTTCCTCGGCATTCATATAGCACTAGATCATGAGCAAAAATCATGAGCGAACTAGAAACTCAGAACGAGAAGTTAAGGAACGAGGTGGCCGAACTGAAGGATCAGGTCGCCAAGTTGATGAAGCTGCTAGAAAAAGGCACGGAGGGACCCTTGGGAACTAAAGCATCGGGGGCTGCTGCCACATCAATGCCGCTTCAGGTGGTTGCTAAACTAGATTGGCCGTATGGGCTGCCACCTGGCTATGAGCCTCATTATGGGCAAGGCTCCCAAGGAATTCCAGCTGGTGAAAATCCTGCTCCACATCCACTCCATATTAACCCCGCCACTCACCAATACCATCCGAACCATCCTGTTGGGCCACCACACACCAACCCAACCACTCACCCTCATCATATCAACCCACCAACCCACATTCCTCCCACCTCTGGCTATCCACCTCAAACTCACCCTACATACATGAACCCACCACCCTACCCCTACCACACAAATACACCCTCTGCCATCCCGGCACACATAAATCCCTCTCTCCCTCCTCATATTAACCCTCCAACCACATACCCGCACAACACCAACCCCGGCTACACCCATATGAACACGACCATCACTGAAGACCCTACATATTCCATCCCCGTCGCAACCCATCCAACAAACCCACACCAACCACATCCCTATGGTCATGCTGCTAGACCTGAGGGACAATACACCTCACCCCATCACGTTGGCCAACCTTGGAACGGACCTTGGCCGAGGCCGGCTGAGCAAGAAGCCCATCTTAGTGGGAGATGGCAGCACTTGGAAGAAAGGGTTCGAGCTATAGAAGGGAGCAGTTATGGAACGGTCGAGGCTTCTGATCTTTGTCTCGTTCCCGATGTTGTCATACCACCCAAATTCAAGACCCCCGAATTTGAAAAATACAGAGGCGTTGGCTGCCCGAAGAGCCATCTTACAATGTACTACTGGAAGATGGGCTCCTACTCCCACGATGATAAGCTACTCATTCACTGCTTCCAAGATAGCTTGACGGGAGCAGCAGCTAGCTAGTATACCTAGCTGGAGAGGGTGCACATCCATACATGGAAGGACTTGGCAGATTCCTTCCTAAGGCAGTACCGATATAATATGGAGATGGCTCTAGACCGCATCCAACTACAGAACATGATGAAGAAGGAGAATGAGTCCTTCAAGGAATACGCACAAAGGTGGCGGGAGCTGGCCGCCCAAGTTCAACCTTCACTGCTGGAACGGGAGATGATAAGCACATTCATGGAGACTCTCCCGGCGCCGTTCTATGACAAGATGGTGGGCAGCGTATCCGCCAACTTCTCCGATATGGTGTTGATTGGAGAACATGTAGAAAATGGCCTCCGCCGAGGCAAGATCATGCACAACACCGTCAGCAGCGTCAATATAAAAAAGCTGACGAATAACTCGTGGAAAAAGAAAGAGGAAGAGGCCCACTATGTCTCGGCTAGTCCGAACCATGCTACCGCCGCACCTCCACCCGCATACCAAGCACCTTAGCACCCACAATACCAGGCACACCCACACATGGTGGCCACGACCCAACCCTCCAATCAATCGACCTACAACCCACCTACTCCATTTCAACCAAACCTTCCATTCATGACTCCACCCCCACAAACATTTCCTCAACAACCGACTTTTACTCCACAACCTACATTCCCTCAACAACCTCCCCGACCATGGACGCGAAACACCAATCCTAACCCACCTCCACAAAAAACAAACAATCCCCGAAAAATAGTGCAATTCTATCCCATTCCGATGAGTTATTCGGAGCTGTTACCCCGTTTAATTCAAATTTCCCTAATTGCACTATGTCTCATGAAGCCGCTGGAGCCCCTATACCCCAAATGGTATAACCCGGAGGCAAAGTGCGAATACCACGCCGGGATAGTGAGACATTCCACCGAGAATTGCTTGGCCTTGAAGCATCGGGTTCAAAAATTAATCAATGCCAAGTGGCTCAATTTCGAAAAGGATGCGCCGAGCGTGGGAAACAACCCCTTGCCAAACCACGGAGGAGCGGGGCCCTCGGTAAACTGCATCGAGATAGAAGAAGAAGTGAACATGGCCGGTGAATCCTTACCCGGTCAGCCCAGGCCCCTGGTCATCCGGTACACTGAGGCACCGGCACTACCAACGCCAATGGGGATGAGGCCTGTTACAATCAAGGTTCCTGGGCCATTCCCGTACCAGAGTAACAAGGAGGTGCCCTGGAAATATAACGTAAAGGTGTCCGGCGGCAAGACAGAGGAAAGACAGGAGAAGGAAGCCTCGGAGGACTTGACTCCGACCGTCGTGAACATAGCAGGGATCAGGGGTATGACCAGGAGCGGCCGTATTTACTCCCCTGTGGAAGAAAAGAGAAAATTGCCTTGCGGTGAGGCAATACTAGCGGGCCCGGAACCCGAGAGCAGTAGGCGGCAGGAAGAAAGAGAACTAAAAAGGCTTGTCTCTGAGGAAGATGCTTGTGAGTTCCTCAAAATGATTAGGCAGAGCGAGTACACGGTGATTGAGCAGTTGAACCGTATACCAGCCAAGATCTCACTGCTGGCCCTCATGATGAATTCGGAACCTCACCGGAAGGTACTACTGAAGGTACTAAATGAGGCTCACGTGGTCCACAATATCTAGGTGGAAAAATTTGAAGGCATTGCCAGCAACATCACCGCCAACAACTTCCTCGCCTTTGCTGATAGGGAGATTCCAGATGAGGGAGCTGGACACAATAAGGCATTACACATCCGTAAAGTTCCTGGACCATATTTTAGCCAGAGTTCTGGTAGATAATGGTTCCTCCTTGAATGTAATGCCCCAACTGACACTATCAAAGATGCCACACGAGGGGGTCCTTATAAGGCCAAGCTCAATGGTAGTAAGGGCCTTCGATGGATCTAGAAGAGAAGTCATAGGCGAGGTGGATTTTCCAGTCCAAATTGGGCCGGTAGTCTTCAGCATTACCTTCCAAATCATGGACATTCAGCCAATCTATAGTTTCCTGTTAGGGAGGCCGTGGATCTATTTCGCCAAGGCGGTACCGTCAACCCTGCACCAAAAGCTTAAGTTCATTACAGACGATAAGTTGATCATCGTCTCTGCAGAGGAAGACTATCTGGTCAGTAAGCCCACCAACCCTCCGTACATCGTAGCAGCCGAAGAGGCCTTGGAGACCCACTTCCAAGCCTTGGAGGTCACTAACGTCACTACCATTAAGGAGGGAGACGTGGTTGACCGAAGGCAGCCCCCCAAAGCCCTTATGATGATGGCTCGAGTCATGCTGAGAAACGAGTTCAGGCCCGGCGATAAACTGGGGCAAAACAACGGCGGCTTGTCTAAGCCTTTGTCACTAAATAAGAACCGGAGGCGATATGGGCTAGGATATGAGCCCACTGAAGAAGACGGAATGCTAAGGCCTCGGGTCAGAAAGGTCCCTCTGTGCCACATCTCTCAAAGCTTTCGGAGCGCCGGCTTCGAGAGTCTGGATCTGATCGCAGCCATAGAGGGGGAGGAGACGTGGAACATTGAAGATCTAGTGACAGCCTGTCCTCTTGGGCATGAACTGAACAATTGGGAAACCATTGAACTACCTTTGACTTTTGATTCAGTTCAAATGTAATTGTGTAATTGTCATAGTAAACTTCTTTTCAAATATTTTGTATACACTTTTTGACGAATGAAATACAGTTGCAATTATCCCGAAACCTCCACTCTTCCTTCTCTACTATATCTCTTTCTGCACAATATACACGAATCTTATTCTTCCCTTTTACGTCACAATATGCAAATTCGACCAAAACTCGCCTTGCGACGACAGTGCTAGTATTTGTCGCAACTGTAATTCTGACGAGACGACGAACTCGCTAAAATTTTGAAAATGAATTTTATTTTGTTAATGTGGAGTCGCCACCAAATTTTTATTTAAGGGAAAAAGATTGGAAAAACCCTAACTCGAGGAAGAGATTCGAAGTTCGGGAGTCGATTACAAATAGGGAAGGTGTTAGGCACCCTATTCGCTCGTTCCAAAGAACGGTACCCTTAAATCGAGTGTGTGAATTTTTGAAAATCATTTGATCCCTTTTATTAGAGTGAAATAAATAACTTGATGGAGGTTAGCCTGACAGGACTTGATCCTGATCCTATGTATTCCCCAGTGCAATGGGAAACTCAAGGCTTACGTAGTTCTAGTTTGATTTGAAGGCTTGACCTTCAAAGGTACTTGAATAGAGTGTTTGACAATGGATGGTGTTCGAAGGCTTGACCTTCGAAACTGCTTGAAAAGGGGTATTTGAAAATGGCTAGAATGTTTCGAAAATATTTTAATAAGAATCCTTAGTCCACATATGCACAGGATCCAAGAAAACTACGACTGCACTAGGATCTATACGAATTCCTAAACCCCGAACAGCAGAAAGAGCTACCAGTTTGTGCTTAGGATTCGTCGCGTGAGACTTAGAATTCTAAAAATGAAGTTTTATTATTTTACCAAAAGGATTCTTAGTCCATATATGCATAGGGTCCGAGGCGGCTACGGCAGCATGGGGGCCCATACGAACTACTAAACGTTG
The DNA here is from genome assembly GCA_026541065.1 of Canavalia ensiformis. Lineage (NCBI taxonomy): Eukaryota > Viridiplantae > Streptophyta > Magnoliopsida > Fabales > Fabaceae > Canavalia > Canavalia ensiformis. Next base: position 2,898 of record JAMKYM010000323.1, on the reverse strand, counting down.
AACAGCAGGTGAACCGCCAGTTCCCCATTTAGAGCCCATCGTGTGAGACCAAAGATCCTAAAATGTTTTTAAAAATAATTTAATTTGAACATGAGAAAGGAAAGGAATGGCTTGTTTTGGAAAAGGAATTGGTTTTGAAGTTTGATTTGATTTTATTCGAAGAAAAGAATAAAAAGGAATCTAGTTTGTATTTTGAAGAAAAAGATTTTATTATGAACTTTGGAGAATAAAGGATTTGTAGAAAAAACTTTATAGAAAATAATTTTTGAATTTTTGGAGACTAAAGGATTTGTAGAAAAAGAATTTTGTAAGTGTGGGGCAGTTTTGTAATTTGGGAATCTAGGGGCAGAATGGTAATTTGACTTTTGGGGTAAAATTGGGATTAATGGGAAGTCTAAGGGAAGAATGGTAATTTGACTTTTGGGGTAAAATTAGGATTAATGGGAAGTCTAAGGGCAGAATGGTAATTTGACTTTTGGGGTAAAATTAGGATTAAAGGGAAAAGCCGAGGGCTGATTGGTAATTTTACCATGTGAGGGCAGATTTGGTATTAGTGGGAAAGGCCAGGGGCTGATTGGTAATTAGAGGGAAAGGTTAGGGGCCGTTTAGGAAATTAGGAAAGTATGGGGCAGAATTAGTGGCCTTGGGCATGTGGCGTGCACATGGTAGGGAGGAGATTTTTTGTGGTAAAATTGCAATGTGTAGCATGGGGGGTTCGAACCTGGGTCTTGAGGCATGCAAATTGAAGTGCCAACCACTAAACCAGGCGTTCCTTTTGGAATATATATGGTCTGAGCTTGGTCTTAAGGTAGGTCCTAATGGCTTGCATGAGGTTTGTACGTGACTAAGGCAGACTCCTCTAGGTTGCTTGATTATTAAAATAGAAATATGCTCCAGGGGGATTGAACCTGTGATTAGGTGGCAATAGACAACTAGACAGCCGCAGTACTGGGCTTCCCGTTTAAGCATGATAGTTCTATGAATTAATTTAACCAGGACCAGAGACAACTTATTGATTCAAAGCACGGTATCTTGACCATCCGCTCACTTGACCTATAGAATTTTGATTGTGAGGATTTTGACACTCCTATGCATTGAGGATGAGAATTTTATGGTAACCTTAAACCCAAAGAAAACCAACATCTGCAATGAAATTTAGCTATCCACTAAGGTTGGGCCAACATTATCTCATGGTGCTGCATAATGAATTCTTACATAATGATCCTGAATTGGTTCAAAATCCACATCTTGTTAAGATACCAATGATCAGCTTATTCGACATAATCATGTGGGGATCAATGTTCATGGTGATGATTCCCTTAATGAAGATAGAATCATGGTTGAGCTTGGGATAGTTTTGCAATGTCCCACTACTGCATGGCTGATTCTGCGGGCGTTTGTTAAAATGTCGTGATAAGAAGAAGCCCATGTTGAGTCTGCCACTGGCTCCCAACGATTATGCTCATTTTTCTCTGCATGATCTCTTTTCAGGGTGACGTGCTAGCCTTTGAGTCGTGGTGCAATTGTAACGGGATTGAATGAAGCTTATGGGTAGGCTCTTTGTTGATTAAATTCGCTTCTGCTTTTATTAGATGGACGTCATGCATGAATACAGAGGCCTCCATATGCAATATGTTTCAAGAATATTCAGCTCTCTTGCCACCCGAACCCAACCAAGTCTTCTTGCACCAAGCATGGTCCCTAAAGCATGTATAGTCTCACTGCCCCCGTGCATTTTGACTATGGGATTAGAGATGGTATATACGACCAAAAGAGGAGTACACGACATTTGTAGATACGGGCCTTTGTACATCTTCCTCCTGAAACTAGCCAGCAACTTGGTCACTCAATTCTAGATGACCTCGCATGACGTGAATACATGATCAAATTTCTCAAGCTGCAAGGTTTGAATCGTCGGTCAACCATGAAATCACGTGTGATTTTTTTTGACTCTGTCTAACCAAATTCCTCCACGTTGCATGCATGTTATTTATCCCCAAGGTTCACTGCCATTTGTCCTTTCTTATTCTGATAACTAGAAGACGTGAATCAAGATGACTCCAAGGGTGACCGAGAGGCGTATGGCCTCCTTGAGGTAGGACTCCCTTGTCACTGTTTTCAAGAATACAAACACCAAGAAGATATCTAGCCTATACCCAGACTCTTTCATGTTGCCTACGGTTTAACCAAGGATTTTAAGATTAATGTTCAAGCCCCAAAGAAGACGTCTAACCTAGCAATCAACAGGATACCCCTATGCTTGACGTATGATTTGCTCTAACCAGCAACATGACGATATACTTACACTCAACTGTGTTTCATGGGATAAAAGAGAGAAGATATGGGACTAACCTGGGTGTTGCCGCCCTCTGCAACCGCTTTCTCCTAGAGGAATGTGAGATCTTCTTGAAGTAGGCTCCTCTCAATTTTGCACGAAATCCACCTAGAAAGTACCACAATCCTTCCTCTTCTCTGTAGAAATGGCGAGTTTTGAGCGAAAGCCAGCAAACATGCAGAGGCCAATTAGACCTTTTTCAGGCGACGAGTTGTGTCCCTATCTCCTGTAAGTGAATCTGAAAGAATTCTTCCCCCTTGGATCCCTTTCTCTCCTTTTTCTCCCCCTCCCCTCTGATGTTATTTTTTTTTTGCCTTTTATATTCTGTTTTTTCCTTTTAGTTCTTCTGTTTTTTTTTTAATTAATTTTTAGTTTCAGATTTTCTTTATTTACTTATTTTTTGTTTCATTTTATTTCTTTATTACTTTTACATATTTATGTTTTGGTTTTCAAGATTCATTATTTAATTTATTTGTTTTTATTTTTCTGTCAAAAGAAATTTTATTTTCTATTAAAAAATTTTATTATTATTTTTAATTATTATTATTATTATTTTAAATCCT